>JALIZH010002205.1:107500-127500 GCA_030522465.1 Rhipicephalus appendiculatus
CAGACCAGTCATTTTTAGATAGGCTATCAATGAGCATTTATTCATAATTACAATTGGGGATGGCAAGGACTAGGCACAATCCTTGGCATCCTCAAATATGTGCCAAGTCCCTAAACCTGGAATCTTAGCAACACTGCCCCTATGCTGATGGCAAAATAAACATTGACTGCTGTATTGCGTCGTCTTGCTGGTGGGATGAACTGCAATAAAAGACCACTGCTGATAAATTTTTCGCTTTGGTTGGGGCAGATCTGTTTATAGGTGAAGCTCTGCCCCTGTAGTTTTCATTGTGACAACGTCTCCCACTGCCGCTATTCAAATTTTGGTTTCTGATTTAGCGTCGCATTTGTTTCATCTCGAGCTATAAGGCGAAAACTGCTCACACTTGACGCGCACGCACACAAGGAACAGAGCGCCTGTGTTCCTTCTGTCCGCGCTCGTCAGGCTTGTGCCGTCTTTTCCTTTAAGTTTCAGTTATTAGCACAGAGAAGGAAACATCGTACCGGGTAAAAAAAATACAGGAGGAGGTCCGAATGCACAAGGCTGCAGGGGGGGCCTCCTGTTTAAAATTGTATAACAACAATTACTTAAGGTATGAGGCCAATTTTTTTAAGCGATAATCACTAGACATTTTTAGCCTACAATATGCAGCACATGCTTTTATTAACACGTGATCATTTTAATTTTTCGTAATTAAACATGTCATTGAAAGTGTGCCTCACGTGAGCACTCCTAACTCAAATTCCGCTGATTAAAAAAGTTTTTTTTATTTATTTACACGGCCATGGCTGCGCCCTGCGCAATGAACCAAAACAAATGAGATCTGATGAAAATAACAAAAAATGGCCACCTTCGTATAACAGACAGCCATACTAAACCTTCTGGCACGATTTTGCTTACTGAGGTTCGCTGCACGCCTACTAAGGCGATAAGGAAGTGTGCCAAATTTTAATGAAAAATGTTTGTTAGCAAAAGTGTCACGACTGTTCGCGTACGGAAAAATACCAGAGACGTAAGTTCTGAGAAAACCAACAAAAACCTTCTGAAACAGGTGATGAAGAGCGCTCAAATTCTCAATATTTGTTGCCAGTTCCATCGTAGAGCTTACTATCGAGCGCCTTTGCTCGAGCGGCAACTCTCAATTTTGTTTTTCTAGCTTGTATTGCAGCAATAAGGGCCATGAAGGGACGCTTTCGCGCTGCGGTGCGGATCATTTGTGAGGCAAGCTTTTGTAGTGTAGCGGCCGGGATCGATCCGCATGTGCTTTTGTTTACCCTATTGAAATGACACACAGCGTCAGACAAAGCAAATTTGATGGTTTACAGGCTCACGTCCTTGAGCGTGATCAACAAATGTAGCACGTTACGCGTGCTACCTGGTGGTTTGGTTTATGACTTTTACGAGCAAAAATTATGTGTTGACGATGCTTTTAAGGCACTATTACATGTTCACACTTGATATCATGCTAAATAACCATCAAAACACTACATATCAAGTTAATCTTATGATTCGCACAAAACCGGCACTTTCAGTTTCTGTTTCATAGGTGATGGGTGGTCTCACATTTTTCCTTGCATCTTTCGAAAAAAATCTGCATAGACAGAAACCTTTTTGCAGCGAAATGAAGGGGAATAAATTGCGCGTTTAACATGAGAAAACATGGCATTTTGAAAAAAAAGTCGCTTTTTCCACTTGGCCTCGTACCTTAAATAGCAGCAGCAGTGACAAAGCAGAAAAAGGAGTGAATAGATAAACTAACAATAACTCGGGTACCGGGAAAGGAAGAGAAAGTGGCATCAACATTATTACAGGAAGAAAAATATGCATGTAGTAGTTAGGCAAATAAGAATACAATTGTTTTTTAAATAAACCAATCGTAGAACATTGTTTGATGCGAGATGGGAATGAATTCCATAATGTTGAGAAGGCTGAGAAGCAGGCAGTGCTGCGACCAAAAGTAGTACGGATGGCAGGTGGAAAAAAATTTCATTTGACGCACATCTAGTTCGGTTAAAGTTACACAGAGCATCTGGACAAAACACACCTGATGGTACAAGATGGTTCAGTGACTTAAAAAGCATGATGATATTTAAACAAACTAGCAGTAGGAAGTATCTCAAAGTTGTGAAGTAATGATGACGCACTAGTGTGATATGAACTGAAAGTTATTAATCTAATGGCTTGGTTTTGAATGTGCTGAACGGGAGACAAGTATGTGTTTCCCCATGTGGCGATGCAATAATTGATATGATTGCCAATAAAAGCGCATAACCTGATTACAGTCGAAGTGCTAAAATAGTTCCGTGCTCTGATTAAAACTCTAATACCCAATGTTAGTGTCCTGCGTAATTGCGTGACATGTTTAGAGTATTTTAGGTTGGAGTCGAGAATGACTCCTAAGAAAGAGCATTGAGTGTCAGGAGTAATGAGTATGTCATTGTGTTTCAATCAATCAATCAATCAATCTTTATTTAAAGTTCTTATTAGTACATGAAAATACACAATACTGGTTAGACCCATAGCCACTGGCTAGTAGGGGGTCTAATTAAACATGCATTTAAAGGAACAGGTTGTTTGAACAAAGCAGCTGTAAAAATTACACTTCAATGGTTAAAAGGAAAAAAAAGATGGAGCAAGACACAAAAATGAAACATATTTCTGCTAGGGCAATTGCAGTACCGTGCAACATGTTATATGAATACAACATTGTATGTATACTATACATGAAATGTAAATACATATAGATACGAAAACAATGTCAAGTATGATATTTAATCAATATGTAATGAAACAGAGATTGCAGCAAAAGTGTGTGCTAGTGTATATGTTCATTTTTATGAAGAAAATATTTTTTTAGCTCACAAGAAAATCTTTTGCTTTCTTTTATTTGATACGGTATATCATTCCAGATCTTGACACCGGCAAATTGTAATAATCTTTTTCCATAAGTATTGTTAGTGGGTGGAAGATTGAAATTGTGTTGTGTGGCACGTCTGGTAAGGCGGGAAGAGGATGAAAATATTGATATATGAAAGGGCAGGTTGTAGTGAATAACGTTATTGACGGTAAGCGCAATTTTTTGCTGTCGTAAATGATCGAATGGAATTATTTCCATTTGTTGAAACAGTGGCGCGCTGTGTTCGTCATATCTAGCATTATTTATTATTCGAAGTGCTCGCCTTTGTAAAATACGTATGGGTTCTAGATATGTTTTGAAAGTCCATCCCCGTGAATCTATGCAATATGATACGTGACAATGAAAAAAAGCGAAATAGAGCATTCGGAGTATATCACCTTCGAAATAATTTCTAGCAGTTAATTAGCATACAGCATCCGGATCCTAATTTAGTGCATAACGAGGTAATATGGTTTTGCCAGTTCAAATGACTATCGAAAATTACTCCCAGATATTTAAAATCTTTCGTCTGCTCAAGTACACAGTCATTTATTGTAATGCAAACGTGCTCATTATTTATATGTCTATGACGGGAGTGAAAAATAGTATACTTAGTTTTCTTAGCATTAAGTGTCAGTTTGTTCGCTGAAAACCACTGACTAATATTTTTTAGCTCAGCATTAATTTTATGCTCTAGATCCTTGATATTTTCGGCAGTAACTATAACGGCTGTATCATCAGCGTACATTAGCATCTCCGATGATGTTAGTATGTTTGGTAGGTCATTTACGTACAGTGAAAATAGTAAGGGTCCGAGAACGGACCCCTGCGGTACCCCTGTGTGTGTATTTAACAAGGAGGAGGTAAGATTACGCATGGTGACCATTTGTTGACGTTCTTTCATGTAACTAGAAAATAAGCCAAATATTTTGCCGCGGAAACCGTAGTGTTTTAATTTCATTAATAAGATAACATGATCAACCGTATCAAATGCTTTCTTTAAATCAAGAAAAACTACTGCTACAAGGAGGTTATTATGTAATGCTGCGTTAATATTTTGTGATAAAGATAGTACAGCAGTGGAGGTGGAATGACGCGACCTGAATCCGTGTTGCTCGGGGCAAAGTGCATGATATTTTTCTAAAAAGGCACTCATCCGTTTAGCTAGAATTCTTTCAAAGATGTTATTTATTATGCTTAAAACAGATATAGGCCTATAACTGGAAGGTTCAGAGCGTTCACCATCCTTGTACACCGGTACTACCTTAGCAATTTTCAGACAGGATGGGTATGTTTAATAGGAACTTGGGAGGGAAGAGCTTTATTAGTTGAGTGAAATATCATGAACTTAGTTTTCGTAGGGTTAACACTGAGGGAGTTAATACGACACCAGTTTGGAATGTTAATTAGATCGTTTTGCATTTTAAGCGTCAAAGAGTGAATGGATTTGTCAGTGGCTAGCACGGTAGTGTCATCGGCATAGAGAAAGGGTTAAGAGTTTGCCACTGAATTCATGTAAATAAATAATCAAGGGACACCTTGATTAGTAGTCAAGAAATTTGATAATGTAGAGCGAACGTAAACAGCCTGTTGTCTATTACAAAGGTTATTAATGAGCGTAAGGGCATGTCCAAATATGCCAGCAGACGCGAGTTTGGTTTCCAGGATGCTGTGGTTAAGGGAGTGACAAGTTTCGGTTAGGTCAATCAACAATGTTCCAGCCATTTCACCAGAATCAATAGCTTTATTCATCTTATCTGTGAAAGTTAGCAATGCAAGAGTGGTCGAAAAAGCTGGTCGGAAACCGAACTGACGAGGAGTTAAAATGGAAAATTTAGGTAAGTAGTTAGGGATGCGTTTCTCGATACACTTCTCTATTATTTGACTAAAAGCGAAAAACATTTTCTGACGCGCGGAATCGAACGGGCCACCTTTGTGCGCCCTTTGTGCTTGAGCAGAGCGTTAAGCGTCGAGCTGTGAACGTTGTTAGGTCGCGCTCGTCCTGTGTTTGCTCTTTTCATGCGTCCTTTGCGCTTGAGCAGCGAGCTCCAAATATCGATCTGCTGGGCGATAGCAACCCAAGCTGTTGCTATCGCATTCAATGGTTCGCCCTTGCGGCGCAACCCTGACTTTTCTTTACATCGAAGGCGGTCCCGAGACCACGTCAACAGGCCATTTTGCTTGATTAGTTGTCCGCCGCCGCCGTCCCTTACAGGTATCGCACACAAAAGAAAAAAAAAACGTAAAAAAAAACACTGCGGCAGTGAAGCGTGATTCGAACCCAGACCCACCGTGCGGCAGTCGGACATTCTACCAGAGAGCCACGCCGGCGCTCTAAGCTGCTTTGCAAGAAGGCGCCATGCTAGCGACGGCTCCGGCAATGAATCGCGGTAACCGAGGTATTACGGCGCGGCGGAACACCAAATTAAGAACGACGGCTTCGAGTACGTCCCATCGGCGGAGGGGGGGGTGGGGGGGTGGCGGCGGATTCGAATCTCTCTAATCGCGCGCCTCGGCCTCGTGTTCCTTTCTTTTTTTCTCTTGCCACGTACGGAATAGAAAAGTAATGAAGAAGCAAGTGCCACAGAGACAGCAGGGGTGGTCAGAATGGAGGCGCAAAGAAACAGCGACAGGCAACGGAAAAAAAAAAGGTAATGAACTGTGAGCTTGTACGCTCGTACCACGCGATATTACTGCGAGAGTAGATGTATTGTGACGCCCGTATACAGGACGCGTGTACTTCTAAAGCGTGAACGTCATTTTCACTGCATTTCCAAGCAGAGGAAGTTACTTTACGCGCGCTTCCAAGCGAAAGCGTGGCTGTGGGGTAAAACGCGTGATTGCCACGCGGCGGGCCCGGGTTCGATCCTCGCTGGGACCAGGAAATTTTTATTATGTATTTTATTCGAATCTCTCCAATCGCGCGCCTCGTCCGCGTGTTCCTTTTTTTTCTCTTGCCACGTATGGAATAGAAAAGTAATGAAGAAGCAAGTGCCACAGAGACAGCAGGGGTGGTCAGAATGGAGGCGCAAAGAAACAGCGACAGGCAACGGAAAAAAAAGGTAATGAACTGTGAGCTTGTACGCTCGTACCACGCGATATTACTGCGAGAGTACATGTATTGTGACGCCCGTATACAGGACGCGTGAATTTCTAAAGCGTGAACCTCATTTTCACTGCATTTCCAAGCAGAGGAAGTTACTTTACGCGCGCTTCCAAGCGAAAGAGGGGCTGTGTGGTAAAACGCGTGCTTGCCACGCGGCGGACCCGGGTTCGATCCTCACTGGGACCCGGAAATTTTTATTATGTATTTTATTCCAATCTCTCCAATCGCGCGCCTCGGCCGCGTGTTCCTTTTTTTTCTCTTGCCACGTATGGAATAGAAAAGTAATGAAGAAGCAAGTGCCACAGAGACAGCAGGGGTGGTCAGAATGCGACAGGCAACGGAAAAAAAAAGCCCCCCACCTCCCCGAAGGGAATCGTGAGGAAATGCGAATGCATTTCGCGCGCGCTTCACTCCATTTATATATGGTGGTTGTGGTTTGAAGAAGGAAAAGGCACCTAATTCCTGCAGCCCGGTCGGGAGCACGGCGCAGCGCCTTTTTTTTGCTTTTTCTTGTTTTTTAACTTTTTTATTTATTTTTTAAATTTTTTTTTCATATATAGCTCCGCCGAGCTCCGCCGCAGACCGCTTTTAGTTAACGCGCACGCTGCGAATTTTTATTGTTCAACAACGCACAGGCGAAATCTCCCACCGGCACCACCTTGGAGGTCAAGATTCATTGCCATATATACGGGGTGGCCAGTGAACGGTTGTGCAGCGCGAGCAGTCGGTTTTTTCAACCAAGAAACTCGCTAGCAGTCGCTGCCTGTGTCGGCGTCGCCAGGCGAGAGAGGGAGAGGGGGGAGCGTAGGAGAGGAGAGAGAGGTGGGGTGCGCATGCGCAGTGGGAGTGTGGACGGTGCGGGCAGAGATGCCTAGAGAAGAGAGGGGGGAGCGTAGGAGAAAAGAAGAAAGGTGGGACGCGCATGCGCATTGGGAGTGTGGACGGCGCGGGCAGGGATGCCTAGAGGAGAGAGGGGGGGAGCGTAGCAGGGGAGAGAGGAGGGGAGGCGCATGCGCAGTGAGGGTGTGGTTGCCGCTGGGAGAGTTGCCTAGGGGAGAGAGAGGGAGAGAGGAGGTTTTTTAGCTTTATTTTTTTTGAAAGGGTTTGCGCATGCGCAGTAAGGGCGGTCACGCCGTACACCACCACCACCGGATTAAGCTTCGCCATAAGATGCTTCACATCTAACACCTGCCGGCGCGCACACCTCCTCAACCTATCCTCCTCCTCCTCCTCCGCGGACAACGCCAACGCCCCACAACGCCAACGCCGGATGCCTGACATAGCCCGACTATGAAATGCATTCGCATTTAAAAGGGTAATGAACTGTGAGCTTGTGCGCTCGTACCACGCGATATGTACGCTTTTGCCACGCGATATTACTGCGAGAGTAGATGTTGTATTGTGACGCCCGTATACAGGACGCGTGTATTTCTAAAGCGTGAACGTCATTTTCACTGCATTTCCAAGCAGAGGAAGTTACTTTACGCGCGCTTCCAAGCGAAAGCGTGGCTGTGGGGTAAAACGCGTGCTTGCCACGCGGCGGGCCCGGGTTCGATCCTCACTGGGACCCGGAAATTTTTATTATGTATTTTATTCGAATCTCTCTAATCGCGCGCCTCGGCCTCGTGTTCCTTTCTTTTTTTTTCTCTTGCCACGAATGGAATAGAAAAGTAATGAAGAAGCAAGTGCCACAGAGACAGCAGGGGTGGTCAGAATGGAGGCGCAAAGAAACAGCGACAGGCAACGGGAAAAAAAAGGGTAATGAACTGTGAGCTTGTACGCTCGTACCACGCGATATGTACGCTTTTGCCACGCGATATTACTGCGAGAGTAGATGTTCTATTGTGACGCCCGTATACAGGACGCGTGTATTTCTGAAGCGTCAACGTCATTTTCACTGCATTTCCAAGCAGAGGAAGTTACTTTACGGGCGCTTCCAAGCGAAAGCGTGGCTGTGTGGTAGAACGCGTGCTTGCCACGCGGTGGGCCCGGGTTCGAACCTCACTGGGACCCGGAAATTTTTATTATTTATTTTATTCAAATAAATGAAGTCAGGTTTGTTCTATGCGGGAAGTATATTGCGCTAAACTTGAGATGAACACCACAGAGTAGACACACGAAGTGATCGGGCGCAACAAATAAATAAATAAATAAATAAATAAAAATTTGCATCTTTCTCGATTTTTCGGTCATGGACAAGATGATAATTTTTTGCTCACAACCAAGGGCGCCGCCGCCGACGCCAGAATTTCTGCGAAATGAGCTCTTTAACGCTTTCACGTTAAAAAAGAAAACGACGAATCGATGTCATTTACCCCCAGAGTGCGGCTTCGCGCCAGTGCCTGTTTCCCCTGGAAACGCGTTCTCGCGGTAATGCACCGCTCGACTGCGAGGAAGCCCCCCTTTACGCGATGTATACAAATGTTAAAGCCACGGAAGAAAATAAGTCGGAAGAAGATTTTCCGTCTCGCGGAATCGAGCGGGCGACCGTTCGCTCAGCAGCTCGCGGTGATAACTGCTAGGCCGCAGGTTACGCAGCGCATCGTCATCGTGCCCGTGACCCAAAAATCGAGAAAGATGCGAAGAAACAAGTAATAAAAATTTCCGGGTCCGAGTGAGGATCGAACTCGGGCGCTCTGCGTGGCAAGCAAGTGTCTACCACACAGCCACACGTCAGCTGGAAAATGCAGCAAAAATAACTTCCTCAGCTTGGAACCGCAAAGATGCAAATAAAATAAATAATAAAAATTTCCGGGTCCGAGTGAGGATCGAACTCAGGCTTTCTGCGTGGCAAGCAAGTGTTCGACCACACAGGCACACGTCAGCTGGAAAATACAGGAAAAATAACTTCCTCTGCTTGGAGGTGCAGTGAAGATAACTCGTGCTTTACAAACACACGCGTCCTGTATGCAGGCGTCACAATACATGTATTATCGCAGTAATATTGCGTGGTACAAGCGTACATTGCCATCGGGCGTCAGGACATGTGGATATCACAACAACATCGTGGTTTGAAGGCAGCCGCCCATTACAAAAGGCACACACGTTACGGCGCGCATTTCCCTCAGATCCTGTAGTGGGCACATAGCAAGTTCGGAAACATTTCACGCGCATAATTGCTCGTGGTTTAAGGCATGCTGCCCATAACATAGTGTGCGCTCACTGATCGAAGTATGCTCTAGGGACAGGATATCGCTATTGCATTCAACTCTTAAAGGCGAAGCTTAAGGGTCGCCCAATTTTTTATGGTTCTTTGCGCCTGGTGTGCCGGAGACTTGCAATGGGGATCGCCCACTTCCGGTGGATTAGCTGCGGCGCACAAAGAAAAAAACGTGCGCTAAAAAAAGAGAGAGCGCTGCCGCCATCGAGCGGTATTCGAACCCAGGCCCGCCACGCGGAAGTCGGGCATTCTACCACAGAGCCAGGCCGGCGCCATGAGTTCCTCTGCATGAAGGCCCCGTGGCAGCGATGGCTCCGCGTTCGGCGCAGGCCAAGCGCTTTTTTTAAATGCGAATGCATTTCATAGTCGGGCTATGTCAGGCATCCGGCGTTGGCGTTGTGCGGCGTTGTCCGCGGAGGAGGAGGAGGAGGATAGGTTGAGGAGGTGTGCGCGCCGGCAGGTGTTAGATGTGAAGCATCTTATGGCGAAGCTTAATCCGGTGGTGGTGGTGTACGGCGTGACCGCCCTTACTACGCATGCGCAAACCCTTTAAAAACAATAAAAATAAAAAAAACCTCCTCTCTCCCTCTCTCCCCTAGGCATCCCTCCCCGCGGCAACCACACCCCTCACTGCGCATGCGCCTCCCCTCCTCTCTCCCCCTGCTACGCTCCCCCCTCTCTCCTCTAGCCATCCCTGCCCGCGCCGTCCACACTCCCCACTGCGCATGCGCGTCCCACCTCTCTTCTCCTCTCCTACGCTCCCCCCCCTCTCTTCTTTAGGCATCTCTGCCCGCAGCGTCCACTCCCACTGCGCATGCGCGCCCCCCCTCTCTCTCCTAGGATCCCCCCCCTCTCCCTCTCTCGCCTCGCGACACCGACACAGGCAGCGTCTGCTAGCGAGTTTCTTGGTTGAAAAAACCGACTGCTCGCGCTGCACAACCGTTCACTGGCCACCCCGTATATATGGCAATGAATCTTGACCTCCAAGGTGGTGCCGGTGGGAGATTTCTCCTGTGCGTTGTTGAACAATAAAAATTCGCAGCGTGCGCGTTAACTAAAAGCGGTCTGCGGCGGAGCTCGGCGGAGCTATATATGAAAAAAATTTAAAAAAATAAATAAAAAAAATTAAAAAAAAACAAGTAGAAGCAAAAAAAAGGCGCTGCGCCGTGCTCCCGACCGGGCTGCAGAAATTAGGCGCCTTTTCCTTCTTCGAACCACAACCACCATATATAAATGGAGTGAAGCGCGCGCGAAATGCATTCGCATTTCCTCACGATTGCCTTCGGGGAGGTGGGGGCTTTTTTTTGTCAACGGTCCAAGAGGTTGAGGGGCCGAGGCGGCGGCATCATTTTGCCGTTTCTTTGCGTTTGCAGGTCTGTTTCCATTTGCAGAAAACCTGACTGCACGTCTCGACGGGCTATTTGGTTCATTCTTGGCAGGAAAATAATTGTGCTGGACATGAAAAGGGCGCCACAAAGAAGACGCACGAACACATCGAGCGCAAATCTGTTCGTGTGTCTTTTTTACGGTTTCTTTTGTGTTGCGCTCTATGAGTTCGTGTGTCTACTCTGTGGTGTTCATCTCAAGTTTAGCGCCAATATTTTCCCGCATAGAATAAACCTGACTTCTTTTATTCGAACCGCTTGTGTTATCTGTTTCTTTTTGCACCCCTTACTGTTGCTGTTGCGCGCGCATTTTTTTTAGCAGGATGGTGATTGCCGCGTCTGCGCGGGTGTGTGCGGGTATGTTTGTGCGTGCATTTGCACCGTGTTTTCGGGTTAGCGTGCGTGCGTGTGTGCGCATCTGCGCGTGTTTCTGTTTGTTGGTTCGTGTGTGTTTTTATGCGCCGGTGGGTTCCTCTGTGTGCGTGTTTGTGCGTTTGGGTTGGAGCACGCGTGTCGGTGCCGATCCTCGCGCGTGTGTTCTTGCGTGCGCGTGTCTGCGCGGGAACGCTTGTACGCGCTTTTGTGCGGGTGCGTTGGCTTGCGTTAACGCGCTAGCGTTAGAGAGCTCGTTTCGCAGAAATTCCGGCGTTGGCGTCTTTGGCTGTGAGCGAAAAATCACCATCTTGTCCGTGGCCGAAAAATCGAGAACGATGCAAATAAAATAAAAAATTTCCGGGTCCGAGTGAGGATCGAACCCAGGCCGCCTGCGTGGCAAGCAGGTGTTCTACCACACAGCCACGCTTCTTCTCGTAAATACATTGAAAATAACTTCATCTGCTTAGCAATGCCATAAAAGCAACTTTCATGCTTTACAAACACACGCGTCCTGCATACAGGCGTCAAAATACAGCATGCAATATCGCAGTTATATTGCGTGGTACAAGCGTACATTGCCATTGGGCGTCAGAACATGTGAGTATGTGAACAAACGGCACACACGTTATTGCGCGTGTTCCCTTAAGGGGAGATGCGAGTCGAAAAACGCAAGTTTTTTTTTCCAAAATTGCATATTTTAGTTTTTACTTGCTTTCACAAGTTTAGTTTATTTACATTAACCACAAAAAACTCAAGGTCGTAATCAAACTCGAAGTTGGTTAAAATGGCTTTTAAAGAGCGCAAGGCGGTCACTCAAAGACTAAAAAAAAGTGCTCGTTTTCTAGAGTCCCCTGGAAATTTTCACCTTGCTGCTTGCCATTGCATTTCGCGTGGGGGGGTTCACTAAAGCCACATGCTCAAAATAACCATGATAGCCAAGCTCTCACGATGGAATAAATCATCTTAAATAACATATCTTTCGCGCATAGATGAGCTTTAACCTGCACCTTTGAAGTGCGTTTTTCTCGAGATCCATTTTTGGGCAACTTCTTGAATTTGAACATCATGTTTTTGGTACTTCTGATAGCCCGATCAGGATGAAACTTGGCCCACATATTCCTTAACACGTGAAGCGTGCAAGTATCTCCTTTGAAACTTGAGATTACGTACGTGAAGTCAGCAATTAGTATGGGCTAAGCATTCTAAGAATTCTCGCGTTACAATTTTTCTTTACCATCCAAATGTTTTATACCCACTTTCGTGATAGTTATTTGCATTCTAGAGTTAATGTGGAGAAATATCAGCCATTATTGGCTCAGAACCGTAAAAGTTTATTTGCTTAAAAAGTTTGTCCAAAACGAACTACACTTTGCAAATTGTCCTGGCACAAAACGAAAACTGTGCTACCTAATATAAAACAAATTACATATTTGAAATCAGCATAAGAGCCTATATGTACAGCAAAAAATTCACTGCCCTAGGCTACAGATTAAGGCTTTTTTTCCGAATGGCACCTTCCTATTAGGCCAAATGCTTAGGACCATGTAGTGGGTGCATAGCAAGTTCGAAAACATTTCCCGCTCATAATTGCCCGTGGTTTAAAGCATGCTAACCATTACATAGTATGCACAAAGTGATTGAAGTACGCACCAGGGACAGGGATATCGCTATCGCGTTCAACTCTTAAAGGCTAAGCTTTAGGGCTCCCCAATTTTATTGCGCGCGCGCAGGCGTGCTCGTGTGCTCTGCTCGGAGAGTACGAGACCGCGTCAACCGGGGCGGCAGTTCAGCCGCCGAAAAACTGGGAACCGCTGCTCGGATCGTCGCCGTTTTCGGCGTGGCGACCGGCGGCGCTCGGGGGCACGGCGTCGAGCGCGGAGGCGAGCGCGAGAGCGGCGTTTTTCGACAGGTTTGCCGGTGACGGTCGCACGAGTACGGCAAACCGCGTCAGCCGGGGCGGGCGACCCATGGAGGTCTGGGTGCTTATCGCTGCTATTATAAGGGGCAACGGCCGCCCCGGCAGACGCCGCGCTGCTCGCGGAGACAAAGTCCGAAACCGCGTCAACCGGGGCGGTGGCTCCGGAGACTAAGTCCGAAACCGCGTCAGCCGGGGCGGCGAATCTCGCGCCGAAAAACTGGGAACCGCTGCTCGGATCGTCGCCGTTTTCGGCGTGGCGACCGGCGGCGCTCGGGGCACGGCGTCGAGCGCGGAGGCGAGCGCGAAAGCGGCGTTCTTCGACAGGTTTGCCGGTGACGGTCGCACGAGTACGGCAAACCCCGTCTGCCGGGGCGGCCGTTCGGGCGCCGAAAAACTGGGAACCGCTGTCCGGATCCTCGCCGTTTTCCGGCGTGGCGACCGGCGGCGCTCGGGGGACGGCGTCGAGCGCGGAGGCGAGCGCGAGAGCGGCGTTTTTCGACAGGTTTGCCGGTGACGGTCGCACGAGTACGGCAAACCGCGTCAGCCGGGGCGGGCGACCCATGGAGGTCTGGGTGCTTATCGCTGCTACTATAAGGGGCAGCGGCCGCCCCGGCAGACGCCGCGCTGCTCGCGGAGACAAAGTCCGAAACCGCGTCAACCGGGGCGGTGGCTCCGGAGACTAAGTCCGAAACCGCGTCAGCCGGGGCGGCGAATCTCGCGCCGAAAAACTGGGAACCGCTGCTCGGATCGTCGCCGTTTTCGGCGTGGCGACCGGCGGCGCTCGGGGCACGGCGTCGAGCGCGGAGGCGAGCGCGAAAGCGGCGTTCTTCGACAGGTTTGCCGGTGACGGTCGCACGAGTACGGCAAACCCCGTCTGCCGGGGCGGCCGTTCGGGCGCCGAAAAACTGGGAACCGCTGTCCGGATCCTCGCCGTTTCCGGCGTGGCGACCGGCGGCGCTCGGGGGACGGCGTCGAGCGCGGAGGCGAGCGCGAGAGCGGCGTTTTTCGACAGGTTTGCCGGTGACGGTCGCACGAGTACGGCAAACCGCGTCAGCCGGGGCGGGCGACCCATGGAGGTCTGGGTGCTTATCGCTGCTACTATAGCAGTAGCGGCCGCCCCGGCAGACGCCTGCGCTGCTCGCGGAGACAAAGTCCGAAACCGCGTCAACCGGGGCGGTGGCTCCGGAGACAAGTCCGAAACCGCGTCAGCCGGGGCGGCGAATCTCGCGCCGAAAAACTGGGAACCGCTGCCGACTGTCGCCGTTTTCGGCGTGGCGACCGGCGGCGCTCGGGGGACGGCGTCGAGCGCGGAGGCGAGCGCGAGAGCGGCGTTTTTCGACAGGTTTGCCGGTGACGGTCGCACGAGTACGGCAAACCGCGTCAGCCGGGGCGGGCGACCCATGGAGGTCTGGGTGCTTATCGCTGCTACTATAAGGGGCAACGGCCGCCCCGGCAGACGCGGCAAAAGTGCGCGGTGCTCGTCAGCAGACGGCTTTTTCTGGCTACCGAGAGGATGAGGAACGTTGCCCAGTGCTTGCCACGGCGACTTGAGCCGACGGAGGTCGATGGAAGCTCGATGTTGCCCGTCGGTGTGCGCAGAGACGAAGTGCGAAACCTCGTCAGCCGGGGCGACACGGTGGTGAAGTCAATTGTCGTATGTGTCGTGCCCCATGCTCGGTGAAGTGGCCACGAGTACGGACACGTTGTTTGCGACTCCGGCGTTTCCCAGCCGACGTAAACTTGTGCAGAGTCGTGGCGGGGTCGTGGTGCCGCACGTTTTCGCCCTCATCATCGGCGAAACATTTACGAGTACGGGCCCGTATGTACGACCTCGGCGTTGAGCAAGCGACGTAGACTTGCACCGATTCGTGGCCGGCTCAAGGTGCCGCACGTTTTCGAGCGTAGCCCCGGTGAAAATTTAACGAGTACGGGCACGTTTTTTACGACCTCGGTGCTGTGCAGGGGACGTAGGCCTGCACTGATCCGTGGCCGGCTGAAGGTGCCGCACGATCTCGAGTGTATCCTCGGTGAAAATTTCACGAGTACGGGTGCGTTTTTGACGACTTCGTTGCTGTGCAGGCGACGTAGACTTGCACCGACTCGTGGCCGGCTCAAGGTGCCGCACGTTTTCGAGCATGCCCTCGGTGAAAATTTCACGAGTACGGGCGCAATTTCCACGACTTCGGCTTTGTGCAGGCGACGTAAACTCGTGGCCGGCTCAAGGTGCCGCACGTTTTCGGCCACATCCTCGGTGAAAGTTTCACGAGTACGGGTGCGTTTTTGACGACTTCGGTGCCGTGCAGGCGACGTAGACTTGCACCGATTCGTGGCCGGCTCAAGGTGCCGCACGTTTTCGAGCATGTCCTCGGCGAAATTTTCACGAGTACGGGCGCATTTTCCACGACTTCGGCTTGGTGCAGGCGACGTAAAGTCGTGGCCGGCTCAAGGTGCCGCACGTTTTCGGCCACATCCTCGGTGAAAATTTTACGAGTACGGCTAAAATCGGACCCATGGAGGTCTGGGTACTTATCGCTGCTATTATGTGGGGGGTTCCAGTGAGTGGTATACGCGAAAGCGTCCGGGTGTCTGATATGCGGCGGGCTTCGGCCTCGTCAAGCGTGTCCTCGGTTCTGCTCCAAGGGAATCCACGGCAATCGTCTGCAGCCTCATCCGCTTGATGCGTTAGGGGCTGGTTGTCGGACGACGCTGTTTTCCACGAGATCGAGGTGTGTTCCGTATCGTCCTCGGGCGATTCAAATGCGAAAGCGCCGAAGACGCGGGCGTGACCCGTCGTCTTGCGGCTTTGCCGTCTCGGCTACGTTGCTAGTGCCGGCCGGTCCGACAGTGCCGCGGGCTTGGGCAACCCGGTCGGCGTGACCGAGCCGATGCAACGAAAACGCGAGCATGAACGTGCTTCTTGCCGCGCGGCCACATCCTACCCTGCGGGGAGGGAGCTGCAGCGAGCTCGAACGCCGTCATCTCGGAGTGCAAAGTGCTATCCTTTGCGAAAACGAGCGTGTGGGGGGCGCCTAAAGGTGGCCTCCGCAACGCAAAGGCTGCGTCCGACCCGCCAAGTGCGAGGACGGACGCGCAGTCTAACGATTACCTGGTTGATCCTGCCAGTAATCATATGCTTGTCTCAAAGATTAAGCCATGCATGTCTAAGTACATGCCGAAATAAGGCGAAACCGCGAATGGCTCATTAAATCAGTTATGGTTCCTTAGATCGTTTCTTCCTACTTGGATAACTGTGGCAATTCTAGAGCTAATACATGCAGTGAGCCTGGAGCCCTTTGGGTAACGGGTGCTTTTATTAGACCAAGATCGATCGGGTTTCGGCCCGTATTGTGTGGTGACTCTGGATAACTTTGTGCTGATCGCATGGCCACGAGCCGGCGACGTTTCTTTCAAGTGTCTGCCTTATCAACTTTCGATGGTAGGTTACTTGCTTACCATGGTTGTTACGGGTAACGGAGAATCAGGGTTCGATTCCGGAGAGGGAGCCTGAGAAACGGCTACCACATCCAAGGAAGGCAGCAGGCGCGCAAATTACCCACTCCCGGCACGGGGAGGTAGTGACGAAAAATAACAATACGGGACTCTTTTGAGGCCCCGTAATTGAAATGAGTACACTCTAAATCCTTTAACGAGGATCAATTGGAGGGCAAGTCTGGTGCCAGCAGCCGCGGTAATTCCAGCTCCAATAGCGTATACTAAAGCTGCTGCGGTTAAAAAGCTCGTAGTTGGATCTCAGTTCCAGACGAGTAGTGCATCTACCCGATGCGACGGCTCGGACTGAACATCATGCCGGTTCTTTCTTGGTGCACTTCATTGTGTGCCTCGAGATGGCCGGTGCTTTTACTTTGAAAAAATTAGAGTGCTCAACGCAGGCGAGTCGCCTGAATAAACTTGCATGGAATAATAGAACAAGACCTCGTTTCTGTTCTGTTGGTTTTTGGAATACGAGGTAATGATTAAGAGGGACGGACGGGGGCATTCGTATTGCGGCGCTAGAGGTGAAATTCTTGGACCGTCGCAAGACGAACTACTGCGAAAGCATTTGCCAAGAATGTTTTCATTGATCAAGAACGAAAGTCAGAGGTTCGAAGGCGATCAGATACCGCCCTAGTTCTGACCATAAACGATGCCAACCAGCGATCCGCCTGAGTTACTCAAATGACTCGGCGGGCAGCTTCCGGGAAACCAAAGTATTTGGGTTCCGGGGGAAGTATGGTTGCAAAGCTGAAACTTAAAGGAATTGACGGAAGGGCACCACCAGGAGTGGAGCCTGCGGCTTAATTTGACTCAACACGGGAAAACTTACCCGGCCCGGACACTGGGAGGATTGACAGATTGAGAGCTCTTTCTTGATTCGGTGGATGGTGGTGCATGGCCGTTCTTAGTTGGTGGAGCGATTTGTCTGGTTAATTCCGATAACGAACGAGACTCTAGCCTATTAAATAGGTGCGGGGTTCCCAGCACCTTACAACCTTCTTAGAGGGACAAGCGGCTCCTAGCCGCACGAAACAGAGCAATAACAGGTCTGTGATGCCCTTAGATGTCCGGGGCCGCACGCGCGCTACACTGAAGGAAGCAGCGTGTCTTTATCCCTGTCTGAAAAGACTGGGTAACCCGTGGAACTTCTTTCGTGATTGGGATAGGGGCTTGCAATTGTTCCCCTTGAACGAGGAATTCCCAGTAAGCGCGAGTCATAAGCTCGCGTTGATTACGTCCCTGCCCTTTGTACACACCGCCCGTCGCTACTACCGATTGAATGATTTAGTGAGGTCTTCGGACCGATGTCCGGCGCGGCCTTTCGGTTGCGCCGGTCTGTTGGAAAGATGACCAAACTTGATCATTTAGAGGAAGTAAAAGTCGTAACAAGGTTTCCGTAGGTGAACCTGCGGAAGGATCATTACCGGATCGTGAAGGGTGAGCGCCACAGTTGCGTCTGCGCCCGACACTTTCTGCCGCCGCCCCCGTTTGTACGCGGGGGAGGCTTTTCCCCACGGGGCTGCCTGAATGTGGAGCGGCACCCCGTGACGAATTGTTGCGCCCGGCGGACGCCAACACCGCGACCTTGGACGGTCGGCCAGGTGGCGGACGTGGGTAACGGCGTAACGCACATCTGGGTCGGCTTTCGGCCCGCCACTGCACCGTGGCTCGTAGCGCTCGAAACGCGCGATTCGACTGTTGCGGGACCGCCTAGTACGTCAGGAGCGGCGGAGCGCGAACGGCGGGTCGTGGTTACGTCGGTCGAAGGCGAAGCCGCTCGTTCCCGAAACGACGGCCGAGTGCCCTCCCGACCGTTCGAGCGCGCAAGAACGAGACCCGACACTTGCGCGGCGCCGCCAAGTACGAGAGGAACGGCGAAAAGCGTCGGCGGTCGGTCATGGAACTGGCGATGCGACGGGTCCGCTGCCGATCAGTGCATACCGTCCCGCCCTCCGCGGCAAACGCCTCCGCGCTCTTGGGAGAGCTGCCGAGGCTGCCGGTCGGTTCTTGCAGGCGAGAGATCTTGCTGGCGCCGGTTCGCGGTAATGCGCGGTCGGTCATGGCACGGCGATGTGATGGCTCGGCGGCGTAGTACACCGAGGTTCCTAACACTCGGGGGAGGCGCACGCCCAGACCGTCCCGTCCTCCGCGGCGTTCGCGCACCACCGATAAGGAGGCAGCAACGCCGGCCGGCTTTTGATCTCGCCACACGGCACGGTGCGAGATCGCGGTTAGGGGCGCCGACGTTGGCAGGCTTTTTGCCCGCCGCCGAGGGAAAGGCGGCGCGTGTTGCGTAGTACCGAAAGGGAACCGCGGCTCGGCCACGTCGCGCTCGCCGCGATTAGCGGGTTTGCGCGCTTTGGGAAGGTGCCGCAACGACTCGCCGAAAGAGGAAGCACGGACGGACGAGGGACTTGGACGTCCCGACTGTTGAACGCACTTGCGGCCAGGCCCTTGCTGGCTTCGTCCTTCCGCCTCTAGTAGGCTCGTTCGCGGCGCCGGCGCCGAAAGTGGTCCTTGGCACTGGCCCGGTGGACTTGGAGTGCCGCGCGAGTACGGCGCGCCGGGCTCCTTCCGTTGGCTGAAGTAGGCAGCCGGGTCGGCTTTTGGTGTGCGGTGGCAAACTGTGGATGCGAAAGCGTGTGCAAGAGTGTGCAATTTCGAAAGAAAAAGCGGGTCCCGATCGGGGTAAGGGACCCGCCCGTGGTCGGCACGGAGCCACGGTGGAAACGGGAGACATCGTGTCGATGGGGTCGAGCATCCCGCTCTGCGGAGACGGGAGCCGCCCGCCCGAGGCAGTGTAGCCGCCGAGACCCGCATGCAGGCACTCCTTATTTCATGGGTGTCCTGCAATTTTCTCTTGCGTTAGGCGGGTCGGTGAAAGCGAGCACACGAAGTGACCTACGGGTTCGGTCTGGCAAGCCGGCTTCGACGTCACCCGAAAAAATGAGGGCAAGTAGCCACGAAAGCACACGCAAGTAGCGGAAGCGAAGCGCTAACCGAAACACACCCCTGCCCGATTCGCGGCCGCCGAACAGGCGCGGCGGAGTTGGGGGAGAGCGCGCCCGAAGGCGCCCTCCGAGGCCACCACACGGGCCAAGTGCCTAAAACCACTGGTTGTAACTGTACGGAATTGAACAAACTCATTTCACGACTCTAAGCGGTGGATCACTCGGTTCTCGGGTCGATGAAGAACGCAGCCAGCTGCGAGACTTGGTGTGAATTGCAGGACACACTGAGCACTGATTCTTTGAACGCACATTGCGGCCTTGGGTCTTCCCTTGGCTTCGTCTGTCTGAGGGTCGGATCACATATCAAGAGAGACTTCGGCGCACAAGGGAACGTGGGCCGTCGACTCGTTTTGACCGCGTCGGCATCATGGACAGCACGTGGAACGCAATAGCACGCGCCGACTGCCGCTCGAAGGCGAGACGGCGGCGACCGCCGTGTCGGAGCTCGACCGAAACGGGGCGACCGACAGCACTGAGGTGACGGCACCATCAAAGACCGCCGCAGGACTCGAATCGGAAAGAGCCTGCAGGGAAAGCGCGGTCGAGGTGTCCGACTCCTCTCTGCGACCGAGAGCGCGAGATATGCGAGAGACTCGGAAGCGCCACTTGAACGCACGGAGAGCGAAAGCCGGCCAGCTAGCTCGAAGTGCGAAG
>JALIZH010002205.1:132500-173204 GCA_030522465.1 Rhipicephalus appendiculatus
CGGCTCGGCGGAATCATGTGTCTCCGATCCAGCCGATTTCCTCATGGCATGGCGAAGCATTATGGAGGTACGTCAGGAAGCAGTGGTCTCTCCTCACCCGGAAACGCCCTCATCGACCTTCAACCCGCAAACCCTGATAACGGCGGCGGAAATCAAGTCAGCAATGCTTCCTATCAACTCGGCCTCGGGGCCTGACGGATTTTCGGCGAAGAGGCTAAAGGCCGTTCCGATGGTGGTCCTTCGGGTCCTGCTGAACGTACCTCATGCTCCAAAGAAGGCTGCCAACATTCCTGTGCCAGGCGAGGACAATCTTCATCCCGAAAGTAGTGAATGCAAGTCAGCCCTCAGAACATCGTCCGATCACTATCTCACATGTGTTGGTGCGACTCCTACATAAGGTATACTCTAGACGACTCTTGTGGCACGTGCAATTGGATGAGAGGCAAAGAGCCTTCATCCCAGCAGACGGATGTGCGGAAAATGTCATGTTGTTGGCAACAATGATCGATGAAGCCAGGAGGCAGCAACGCCCACTCTGCATGGCTTCTATCGATATAGCCAAAGCCTTCGATAGGGTCGTGCACCCGGCAATCTTACGTGGACTGAGGCGAAAAGGGGTGCAGGAGGAGTTCATCTCATACATTGCCGACTTTTATGAGACATCCTCCACAGTTCTGACGTTTCAGGGCAAGAGCCTCTTGGTCCACCCAACTGCCGGGGTGCGTCAGGGTGATCCATTATCACCGCTCCTTTTTAACCTCGTGTTGGACGAGTTTTTGGAGCATCTTGACTCTGAGCTTGCCTTCACAAGTGAGAACCTGAGGGTCTCCGGAATGGCATTTGCTGACGACCTTATCCTGGCTGCGAGCACCCCAGAAGGCCTAAGGATACACCTTCAGAAATTACAAGAGTTCCTTGAAGAGAGGGGCCTGCGGGCAAACCCCAGTAAGTCTTCAACTCTTGTTATCCTGCCTTCTGGTAGAGAAAAGAAATCCAAGATTTGTACCGACATCCGCTTTCACTTACATGGTGAAAGGTTGCCACCAACAAGAGTAACGTCTGTTTGGAGATACCTAGGGGTGTGCTCTTCACCGCGATAGGTAGAACGGAGGGTTCTGTTCGGCAAGAACTTGAACTCCTGTTGAGCCGCACAACGAGAGCGCCACTGAAACCCCAACAACGCCTCGTGATCCTCAGGATCTATCTAATGCCACGGCTGACACACAGGCTGGTGCTCGGCCCAGTGTCGGCAAGGACACTATGTCAATACGATCGGACGGTAAGATCCGAAATAAGGAAGTGGCTGGCACTACCACACGATGTACCGATGGGCTTCTTCTATGCCCCAGTGAGCGAAGGAGGACTGGGTATCCAGTGCCTTCGGACTAGCGTGCCTGGACAACGGCTGCATCGTCTCACAAGACTGCAGCAATCGTCATGCCCTGCAGTGGTGGTGGCCGGGAACATGCGTCTCGTCTCAAGCTCCCGGCAGCAGGCAGAAAACCTGTGCGATTTCAGGCACACTCGGATTGCCACAGCTGGGCAATCCTCGGCATTCTGGGCGGCCGAATTGCATAGGTCATTTGATGGCAGACCACTCGAAGGATGTCGAAATGCCAGAGGCTCGACTTGGTGGCTGCGAGAAGGGACCGCCTTCCTCAGGGGAAGAGAATTTATTGACCTGGTCCACTTCCATATTGCCGCTATGCCCAACCTTACTCGCCTGAAAAGAGGCAGACAAGTGAATAAGCGTTGCCGGGCTGGCTGTGACTCCGAAGAGTCTTTGGGGCATATATTACAAAAATGCCATAGAACACATCATGCCCGCATAGCTCGCCACGATAACATTGTCAAGTATGTGGCCAAAAAGCTTGAAGAGGATGGTTGGTCTGTGAGAAGAGAAGCTCACTTTAAAACATCTGTTGGAACGAGAATTCCAGACCTAGTCATTATTCGTGATAACCAGTCTATCATTCTGGACGCCCAAGTGGTGGGCACCAGAGTATCACTCTCGGAGGCCCACAGAATGAAGGCAGAAAAGTATACGCTACCGGAACTGCTAGGCGCTATCAACCCGCGACCGACAGTATCCACAATCACGATGAACTACCGAGGCATTTGGGCTCAAGAATCTATAGACATTCTTCGGGATCTGGCAATTACTCCTAATGACTTCAAAGTAATGACCATTAGATGCTTACAAGGCGGCCTTCAGGGATTTCGTGTCCACCAGCGTAGCACTGCGGTTCGACCTGGGGGGGGGGGGCGCGGTGAGGACTCCGTCTTTCCGACTAAACCAGTCCGTCTGCTGATCAGACGACAACCTTTGAACACGGCCCTAACTAGACGCCAGTAGTGCACCCAGGTAGAGGATAGACAAGCCGTCATTCTCAGGGGACCACCTCGCGTTCTTTTGTTAACGGTGTGTTTGAAAAAAAAAAAAAAAAAAAAAAAAAAAAAAAAAAAAAAAAAAAAAATAGCCAAATGCCTCGTCATCTAATTAGTGACGCGCATGAATGGATTAACGAGATTCCCACTGTCCCTATCTACTATCTAGCGAAACCACAGCCAAGGGAACGGGCTTGGCAAAATCAGCGGGGAAAGAAGACCCTGTTGAGCTTGACTCTAGTCTGACTCTGTGAAGAGACATGAGAGGTGTAGCATAAGTGGGAGGTCACGGGATACGGCCTCGTTTCGGCGGGGTCCTCGTGGCCGCCAGTGAAATACCACTACTCTCATCGTTTCTTTACTTACTCGGTGGAGCGGGAAGCGGACCAATGAGTTGTCCACGCTTCTAGCGCCAAGCGATGGGCCCTCGGTTTCCCTTCGGGGTGCCGGTGGGGCCTGCGCGACCTGTTCCGGGCCCCGGTCAAACTCCCCGCCTCACACTGTCCTCAGTGCGTCTGCCGGGGCGGCCGTTGCCCCTTATAATAGCAGCGATAAGCACCCACACCTCCATGGGTCGCCCGCCCCGGCTGACGCGGTTTGCCGTACTCGTGCGACCGCCACCGGCAAACCTGTCGAAAAACGCCGCTCTCGCGCTCGCCTCCGCGCTCGACGCCGTCCCCCGAGCGCCGCCGGTCGCCACGCCGAAAACGGCGAGGATCCGGACAGCGGTTCCCAGTTTTTCGGCGGCCGAACAGCCGCCCCGGCAGACGGGGTTTGCCGTACTCGTGCGACCGTCACCGGCAAACCTGTCGAAGAACACCGCTTTCGCGCTCGCCTCCGCGCTCGACGCCGTGCCCCGAGCGCCGCCGGTCAACACGCCGAAAACGGCGCCGATCCGAGCAGCGGTTCCCAGTTTTTCGGCGCGAGATTCGCCGCCCCGACTGACGCGGTTTTGGACTTGGTCTCCGGAGCCACCGCCCCGGTTGACGCGGTTTCGGACTTCGTCTCCGCGAGCAGCGCGGCGTCTGCCGGGGCGGCCGTTGCCCCCTATAATAGCAGCGATAAGCACCCGGACCTCCATGGGTCGCCCGCCCCGGCAGACGGGGTTTGCCGTACTCGTGCGACCGTCACCGGCAAACCTGTCGAAGAACGCCGCTCTCGCTCGCCTCCGCGCTCGACGCCGTCCCCCGAGCGCCGCCGGTCGCCACGCCGAAAACGGTGAGGATGCGGACAGCGGCTCCCAGTTTTTCGGCGGCTGAACTGCCGCCCCCGTTGACGCGGTCTCGTACTCTCCGAGCAGAGCACACGAGCACGCCTGCACGCGCGCAGTAAAATTGGGGAGCCCTAAAGCTTAGCCTTTAAGAGTTGAACGCGATAGCGATATCCTGTCCCTGGTGCATACTTCAATCACTTCGTGCATACTATGTAATGGATAGCATGCTTTAAACCACGGGCAATTATGAGCGGGATATGTTTTCGAACTTGCTATGCACCCACTACATGGTCCTAAGCCTTTGGCCTAAAGGGAAGGTGCGATTCAGAAAAAAAGCCTTAATCTGTAGCCTAGTGCAATGAATTTTTTGCTGTACATATAGGCTTTTATGCTGATTTCAAATATGTAATTTGTTTTATATTAAGTAGCACAGTTTTCGTTTTGTGCCAGGACAATTTGCAAAGTGTAGTTCGTTTTGGACAAACTTTTTAAGCAAATAAACTTTTACGGTTCTGAGCCAATAATGGCTGATATTTCTCCACATTAACTCTAGAATGCAAATAACTATCAAGAAAGTGGGTATAAAACATTTGGATGGTAAAGAAAAATTGTAACGCGAAAATTCTTAGAATCCTTAGCCCATACTAATTGCTGACTTCACGTACGTAATATCAAGTTTCAAAGGAGATACTTGCACGCTTCACGTGTTAAGGAATATGTGGGCCAAGTTTCATCCCGATCGGGCTATCAGAAGTACCAAAAACATGATGTTCAAATTCAAGAAGTTGCCCAAAAATGGATCTCGAGAAAAACGCACTTCAAAGGTGTAGGTTAAAGCTCATCTATGCGCGAAAGATATGTTATTTAAGATGATTTATTCCATCGTGAGAGCTCGGCTATCATGGTTATTTTGAACATGTGGCTTTAGTGAACCCCTCACGCGAAATGCAATGGCAAGCAGCAAGGTGAAAATTTCCAGGGGACTCTAGAAAACGAGCACTTTTTTTTAGTCTTTGAGTGACCACCTTGCGCTCTTTAAAAGCCATTTTAACCAACTTCGAGTTTGATTACGACCTTTGAGTTTTTTGTGGTTAATGTAAATAAACTAAACTTGTGAAAGCAAGTAAAAACTAAAATATGCCATCTTGGAAAAAAAAACTTGCGTTTTTCGACTCGCATCTCCCCTTAAGGGAACACGCGCAATAACGTGTGTGCCTTTTGTTCACATATTCACATGTTCTGACGCCCAATGGCAATGTACGCTTGTACCACGCAATATAACTGCGATATTGCATGCTGTATTTTGACGCCTGTATGCAGGACGCGTGTGTTTGTAAAGCATGAAAGTTGCTTTTATGGCATTGCTAAGCAGATGAAGTTATTTTCAATGTATTTACGAGAAGAAGCGTGGCTGTGTGGCAGAACACCTGCTTGCCACGCAGGCGGCATGGGTTCGATCCTCACTCGGACCCGGAAATTTTTTATTTTATTTGCATCGTTCTCGATTTTTCGGCCACGGACAAGATGGTGATTTTTCGCTCACAGCCAAAGACGCCAACGCCGGAATTTCTGCGAAACGAGCTCTCTAACGCTAGCGCGTTAACGCAAGCCAACCCACCCGCACAAAAGCGCGTACAAGCGTTCCCGCGCAGACACGCGCACGCAAGAACACACGCGCGAGGATCGGCACCGACACGCGTGCTCCAACCCAAACGCACAAACACGCACACAGAGGAACCCACCGGCGCATAAAAACACACACGAACCAACAAACAGAAACACGCGCAGATGCGCACACACGCACGCACGCACGCTAACCCAAAAACACGGTGCAAATGCACGCACAAGCATACCCGCACACACCCGCGCAGACGCGGCAATCACCATCCTGCTAAAAAAAATGCGCGCGCAACGGCAACAGAAAGGAGTGCAAAAAGAAACAGAAAATGCAAGCGGTTCGAATAAAAGAAGTCAGGTTTATTCTATGCTGGAAAATATTGGCGCTAAACTTGAGATGAACACCACAGAGTAGACACACGAACTCATAGAGCGCAACACAAAAGAAACCGTGAAAAAGACACACGAACAGATTTGCGCTCGATGTGTTCGTGCGTCTTCTTTGTGGCGCCCTTTTCATGTCCAGCACAATTATTTTCCTGCCAAGAATGAACCAAATAGCCCGTCGAGACGTGCAGTCAGGTTTTCTGCAAATGGAAACAGACCTGCAAACGCAAAGAAACGGCAAAATGATGCCGCCGCCTCGGCCCCTCAACCTCTTGGGACCGTTGACAAAAAAAAAGCGCTTGGCCTGCGCCGAACGCGCAGCCATCGCTGCCACGGGGCCTTCTTGCAGAGGAACTCATGGCGCCGGCCTGGCTCTGTGGTAGAATGCCCGACTTTCGCGTGGCGGGCCTGGGTTCGAATACCGGAGGGATGGATGGATGCTATGAGCGTCCCCTTTATAACGGGGCGGTGACATGTCTGCCACCAGGCTCGAAAAAAACTTTCTTTTTGTGTTGGCCTAATGCCTTATCTACAATGATTAAATCTATGTTATTATAGCAAAGAAAAATATAAATTCACGGTCCATCTCTCTGCCTCTTAAGGCAGAATGACCTTATTTTTCCCATTCTTGATTTTTGTCCTTTATCTCTACTTTTCTGCCACCAATACTCTAACCGTCTCTTACTTATTTCTATCGCGGGCGTGTTCAGCTTTCCGTTGTTGTCCCTAAAACCCAAGGCTTCATGTAGACTCGTGGCCACACGTATATCTGGGTGGATATCGCCACATTCAATCAGTACATGTTCCATCGTTTCTTTAGTTCCCCCCACAGCATGTACATTGTTCTTCTTCGTTACAGAATCTCGCTTTATAGCTACGCGTTCTAAGGCAACCCGACCTTGCTTCAAACAGTAAAGCGCTTCCCCTTGAATTATCATAAAACCTCTCCCTCCTCATTTCGTTTTTTTCCCTTTCGGTAGTCACTGAGAGCCGGCTTCTTTTCCATCGCTGTCATCCAATAAGTCCTCTCCGCCTCTCTGACTTTTCGCTTAATGCTCCTTGTTGCCTTGTCGCCCACACTGCTAGCCGTATATTTACTGGTGAGCCTCCTAGTTCTTTTTCTCCACTGCGTGTCGACGCTTTTTCTATACAAATACCTGAAAACCTTCCCTGCCCATCTACTCTCGTTCATTTTCCGCAGCCTCTCTTCAAATCTAATTTTCCTCTGAGCTTCCCTCACTTCAAAACCTGTCCATTCCATATCACCCTTTACAGCCTCATTTGTCGTCTTCCCGTGAGCGCCCAACGCGAGGCGTCCCACAGTCCTTTGATTTACATCCATTCCAGATTGCACCTCTGACTCCATGCACACCACTGAGTTCCCAAATGTAAGCCCTGGAACCATCACACCCTTCCACAGCCCTCGAAGCACCTCGTACCTATTGTATCCCCATAACGCTCTGTGCTTCATGATTGCAGCATTCCTCTTTCCCTTTGTTACCGATGCTTTCTCTTGTACCTCCATATATCTATCCCCCCTCATTTACCCACACTCCGAGGTACTTGTATTCGCTTACCCTCGGTATTTCTTGGCCCTGTATTAAGACCGCATGGTCTTCGTGATCATTCAATACCATCAATCCACATTTTGTTGCACTAAAACCTAGTCCTAGAGCCTGCCCTCCCTTCCGCATATATCTGCCAGCCGCTGTATATCATCTTGACTGTCCGCAAATAAGACAATATCGTCAGCATAAAATAGACCTGGAAGCTTCTGCTCAACCATCGCGCCTGCCTGTTTGTGTGACAGATTAAATCCAATGTTGCTCCCTTCTAGCGCTTTTTCCATCCTCACCATGTACAGCATGATGGCAGCCGCTCGATGGCAGCAGCGCTCTCTCTTTTTTTAGCGCACGTTTTTTTCTTTGTGCGCCGCAGCTAATCCACCGGAAGTGGGCAATCCCCATTGCAAGTCTCCGGCACACCAGGCGCAAAGAACCATAAAAAATTGGGGGGACCCTTAAGCTTCGCCTTTAAGAGTTGAACGCAATAGCGATATCCTGTCCCTAGAGCATACTTCGATCAGTGAGCGCACACTATGTTATGGGCAGCATGCTTTAAACCACGAGCAATTATGCGCGTGAAATGTTTCCGAACTTGCTATTTGCCCACTACAGGATCTGAGGGAAATGCGCGCCGTAACGTGTGTGCCTTTTGTAATGGGCGGCTGGCTTCAAACCACGATGTTGTTGTGATATCCACATGTCCTGACGCCCGATGGCAATGTACGCTTGTACCACGCAATATTACTGCGATAATACATGTATTGTGACGCCTGCATACAGGACGCGTGTGTTTGTAAAGCACGAGTTATTTTCACTGCACCTCCAAGCAGAGGAAGTTATTTTTGCTGTATTTTCCAGCTGACGTGTGGCTGTGTGGTAGAGCACTTGCTTGCCACGCAGAAAGCCTGAGTTCGATCCTCACTCGGACCCGGAAATTTTTATTATTCATTTTATTTGCATCTTTGCGTTTCCAAGCAAAGGATGTGATTTTTGCTGTATTTTCCAGCTGACGTGTGGCTGTGTAGTAGAACACTTGTTTGCCACGCAGAGGGCCTGAGGTCGATCCTCACTCAGACCCGGAAATTTTTATTACTTGTTTTTTCGCATCTTTCTCGATTTTTGGATCACGGGCACGATGACGATGCGCTCCGTAACCTGCGGCCTAGCGGTTATCACCGCGAGCTGCTGAGCGAACGGTCGCCCGCTCGATTCCGCGAGACGGAAAATCTTCTTCCGACTTATTTTCTTTCGTGGCTTTAACATTTGTATACATCGCGTAAAGGGGGGGCTTCCTCGCAGGGCAGTGGTGCATTACCGTGAAAACGCGTTTCCAGGGGAAACAGGCACTGGCTCGAAGCCGCACTCTCGGGGTAAATGACATCGATTCGTCGTTTTCTTTTTTTAACGTGAAAGCGCTAAAGAGCTCATTTCCCAGAAATTCTGGCGTCGGCGGCGGCGCCGTTGGTTGTGAGCAAAAAAATTATCATCTTGTCCATGACCGAAAAATCGAGAAAGATGCAAATTTTTATTTATTTATTTATTTATTTGTTGCGCCCGATCACTTCGTGTGTCTACTCTGTGGTGTTCATCTCAAGTTTAGCGCAATATACTTCCCGCATAGAACAAACCTGACTTCATTTATTTGAATAAAATAAATAATAAAAATTTCCGGGTCCCAGTGAGGTTCGAACCCGGGCCCACCGCGCGGCAAGCACGCGTTCTACCACACAGCCACGCTTTCTTTTTTTTTCTTTATTCATAGTGAGGTACACCGTGTACACAGACACAAAAAAAACAAGTGTGGTTTGACAAGAAGTAGTCAACAATGCATTAAAACCGCCAATCACACTTTGTTTGGCATGTTTTGTTTAAAAGCGCTTTAGTGATACAAGTTCATTCAGCACAGGGAGCCATTCCGGCTGTTCTTCACGTGTATTATAGGCATCTCTTATATAAGCTATACTTTCAATGAAGTATTCTCTGACCGAACGTGCATTGGCGTCAACATGTCGAAATGCCATGCACGATTTCCAAATAGCGTGCATGCTTAGCAGCATAATCATGTCGTACGGTGTGCCACTGTCACTGTGAACCGGTAGAAAACGGATTCCATGGGGTGTCAAGGGTAGGTCCTTTTTTAAAGTTCGCTGTAGGATGTCCCAATGAAATGTAGCATCCAAACAGTCCAAAAGAATGTGGTTGACAATCTCTGGTTTGCGGCATAAGAAACAATTAACAGACCACGGAACAAATAAGCCCCTTTCCTGTAGCCATGGTTTTACGGGAAGTGTACCAGTGTGTAGCTGAAAAAAGAACGTCTTTGTTGATGGCCGTACCATCATTCTTTTTACCCTTTTAACAACGTCTTTTCCCTGCGCTTTTTCATACATCGCGCGATACATCGGCACAGGTAGCATTACATCGATAAGGTCTTTATACAATTGTCTTTTTGTCACCGCACTGAGGTACTGTTAAGAAAAAAAATGCCCCCACCTCCCCGAAGGGAATCGTGAGGAAATGCGAATGCATTTCGCGCGCGCTTCACTCCATTTATATATGGTGGTTGTGGTTTGAAGAAGGAAAAGGCGCCTAATTTCTGCAGCCCGGTCGGGAGCACGGCGCAGCGCCTTTTTTTTGCTTTTTCTTGTTTTTCTAACTTTTTTATTTATTTTTTTAATTTTTTTTTCATATATAGCTCCGCCGAGCTCCGCCGCAGACCGCTTTTAGTTAACGCGCACGCTGCGGATTTTTATTGTTCAACAACGCACAGGAGAAATCTCCCACCGGCACCACCTTGGAGGTCAAGATTCATTGCCATATATACGGGGTGGCCAGTGAACGGTTGTGCAGCGCGAGCAGTCGGTTTTTTCAACCAAGAAACTCGCTAGCAGACGCTGCCTGTGTCGGCGTCGCCAGGCGAGAGAGGGAGAGGGGGGGAGCGTAGGAGAGGAGAGAGAGGTGGGGTGCGCATGCGCAGTGGGAGTGTGGACGCTGCGGGCAGAGATGCCTAGAGAAGAGAGGGGGGAGCGTAGGAGAGAAGAAGAGAGGTGGGACGCGCATGCGCAGTGGGAGTGTGGACGGCGCGGGCAGGGATGCCTAGAGGAGAGAGGGGGGGAGCGTAGCAGGGGAGAGAGGAGGGGAGGCGCATGCGCAGTGAGGGTGTGGTTGCCGCGGGGAGGGATGCCTAGGGGAGAGAGAGGGAGAGAGGAGGTTTTTTATCTTTATTTTTTTTTTGAAAGGGTTTGCGCATGCGCAGTAATGGCGGTCACGCCGTACACCACCACCACTGGATTAAGCTTCGCCATAAGATGCTTCACATCTAACACCTGCCGGCGCGCACACCTCCTCAACCTATCCTCCTCCTCCTCCTCCGCGGACAACGCCAACGCCAACGCCGGATGCCTGACATAGCCCGACTATGAAATGCATTCGCATTTAAAACGTACTTTGAGTATGCTGAAAGCCGACACGACTTCGCGGAGATAACCATGAATGCCGCTACGCCCAGCACAACACGACGATACAACAAATTCAGGTAGATAACAGCATAATCTAACTTGCAGCATAGTACGTAAGAAAGGATGGCTCTGATCTCGCAAAAAGATAAACCTGGAAACAATCTGCCTTAGGAATAAGTGTGCTAATCCCAGCCCACCCGCTTTCACTGATCGGAAAAGATTTGTACGGCTCGTGCGTTCCCACGAGGAGGCCCAAACAAAAGTAGCAAAAACTCTGTGTATCTTCTGTACATTTGAGCGGTTCATGCACAGCACCTGAAGTACATACCAAATTTTGGCTGCTAAGAATAAGTTGCAAACTGTTGACCTCGCGAATATTGATAGGTGTTTTCCTCCCCACTTGTTAGCTTTCTCCCTTAATTTTTCTGTCTCGTCGTTCCAATATTCACTGGGTTCATTATATCTCTGCAGTGGCACACCAAGGTTCTTCATCGGCACTGAACTTTTTTTTGGGTCACGGGCACGATGACGATGCGCTCCGTAACCTGCGGCCTAGCGGTTATCACCGCGAGCTGCTGAGCGAGAGGTCGCCCGTTCGATTCCGCGCGACGGAAAACGTTTTTCCGAATTATTTTCATTCGTGGCTTTAATATTTTTATACATCGCGTAAAGGGAGCTTCCTCGCAGTGGAGCGGTGCATTACCGCGAAAACACGTTTCCAGGGGAAATACGCACTTGCGCTTATCCTCGAGGATCGGCGGTGGCTGCCGACCATCTCGAAGGTCATACAATGCGACTTTTTTTTGTTTCTTTTCGTTTCAGTGGGTGGCGCTAGGCGTTGACTCCAGCCGAAGCCGTTGTATCGCATTTCTTTAAATCTTCTCTTTCTTTTTTCCTTTTTTTTCGAACAAAAAAAAGGCGGTGGAGCTGCGCGCGGATGGGACGTACTCGAAGCCGTCGTTGTTAATTTGGTGTTCCGCCGCGCCGTAATACCTCGGTTACCGCGATTCATTGCCGGAGCCGTCGCTAGCATGGCGCCTTCTTGCAAAGCAGCTTAGAGCGCCGGCGTGGCTCTCTGGTAGATTGTCCGACTGCCGCACGGTGGGTCTGGGTTCGAATCACGCTTCACTGCCGCAGTGTTTCTTTTTACGTTTTTTTTTCTTTTGTGTGCGATACCTGTAAGGGACGGCGGCGGCGGACAACTAATCAAGCAAAATGGCCTGTTGACGTGGTCTCGGGACCGCCTTCGATGTAAAGAAAAGTCAGGGTTGCGCCGCAAGGGCGAACCATTGAATGCGATAGCAACAGCTTGGGTTGCTATCGCCCAGCAGATCGATATTTGGAGCTCGCTGCTCAAGCGCAAAGGACGCATGAAAAGAGCAAACACAGGACGAGCGCGACCTAACAACGTTCACAGCTCGACGCTTAACGCTCTGCTCAAGCACAAAGGGCGCACAAAGGTGGCCCGTTCGATTCCGCTCGTCGGAAAATGTTTTTAGCTTTTAGTCAAATAATAGAGAAGTGTATCGAGAAACGCATCCCTAACTACTCACCTAAATTTTCCATTTTAACTCCTCGTCAGTTCGGTTTCCGACCAGATTTTTCGACCACTCTTGCATTGCTAACTTTCACAGATAAGATGAATAAAGCCATTGATTCTGGTGAAATGGCTGGAACATTGTTGATTGACCTAACCGAAACTTGTGACTCCCTTAACCACAGCATCCTGGAAACCAAACTCGCGTCTGCTGGTATATTTGGACATGCCCTTACGCTCATTAATAGTTACCTTTGTAATAGACAACAGGCTGTTTACGTTCGCTCTACATTATCAAATTTCTTGACTACTAATCAAGGTGTCCCTTGATTATTTATTATTGCGATAGCAATTATATAGACACTCGCGGCTGGTTTTCGCCGTCGGCGTCGGCGTCATTTGCCGTATATGTATATGTATATATATAACCGGGCCCGCCCGTCGTTCGTGAGCGTGAAAAGACGCGAGGGGGGGGGGGGTCCCTCGAGCGACCTTCGATTTAACGAGCGGGGGCGCGCGCGTTATCTCCCCTTCTCGGCGGCCGACAGCGGGCGGGGGGGGGGGGCGACGTTCGATTTTACGAGCGCGGGCGCGGGCGCGCGCTTTATCTCCCCTTCTCATCTCCCCTTCTCGGCGGCCGGGCCGGCGTACTCTTTTACGTGCTGCGCTTTCAACAGGAAGAGAATTCTCTTAAACAAGCGTGCCCGCGGGCGCGCGCTTTATCTCCCCTTCTCACCTCCCCTTCTCGGCGGCCGGGCCGGCGTACCCTTCCACGTGCTGCGCTTTCAACGCGAAGAGAATTCTCTTAAACAAGCGTTTTCTAGAGTTGCGTGAGATCGGATCCAAAAAGAGTTAGCTGCCAGCCTCACTTCGTATAACATTACAATTTTTTGCTATCGCATTCATTGCTTCACCCTTGCGGTGAAACTGTGACTTTTTTACATGAATTCAGTGGCAAACTCTTAACCCTTTCTCTGTGCCGATGACACTACCGTGCTAGCCACTGACAAATCCATTCACTCTTTGACGCTGAAAATGCAAAACGATCTAATTAACATTCCAAACTGGTGTCGTATTAACTCCCTCAGTGTTAACCCTACGAAAACTAAGTTCATGATATTTCACTCAACTAATAAAGCTCTTCCCTCCGAAGTTCCTATTAAACATACCCATCCTGTCTGAAAATTGCTAAGGTAGTACCGGTGTACAAGGATGGTGAACGCTCTGAACCTTCCAGTTATAGGCCTATATCTGTTTTAAGCATAATAAATAACATCTTTGAAAGAATTCTAGCTAAACGAATGAGTGCCTTTTTAGAAAAATATCATGCACTTTGCCCCGAGCAACACGGATTCAGGTCGCGTCATTCCACCTCCACTGCTGTACTATCTTTATCACAAAAAGTTAACGCAGCATTACATAATAACCTCCTTGTAGCAGTAGTTTTTCTTGATTTAAAGAAAGCATTTGATACGGTTGATCATGGTATCTTATTAATGAAATTAAAGCACTACGGTTTCCGCGGCTAAATATTTGGCTTATTTTCTAGTTACATGAAAGAACGTCAACAAATGGTCACCATGCGTAATCTTACCTCCTCCTTGTTAAATACACACACAGGGGTACCGCAGGGGTCCGTTCTCGGACCCTTACTATTTTCACTCTACGTAAATGACCTACCAAACATACTAACATCATCGGAGATGCTAATGTACGCTGACGATACAGCCGTTATAGTTACTGCCGAAAATATCAAGGATCTAGAGCATAAAATTAATGCTGAGCTAAAAAATATTAGTCAGTGGTTTTCTGCGAACAAACTGACACTTAATGCTAAGAAAACTAAGTATACTATTTTTCACTCCCGTTATAGACATATAAATAATGAGCACATTTGCATTACAATAAATGACTGTGTACTTGAGCAGACGAAAGATTTTAAATATCTGGGAGTAATTTTCGATAGTCATTTCCACTGGCAAAACCTTATTACCTCTTTATGCACTAAATTAGGATCCGGATGCTGTATGCTATTGACTGCTAGAAATTATTTCGAAGGTAATATACTCCGAATGCTCTATTTCGCTTTTTTTCATTGTCACGTATCATATTGTATAGATTCATGGGGATGGACTTTCAAACCATATCTAGAACCCATACGTATTTTACAAAGGCGAGCACTTCGAATAATAAATAATGCTAGATATGAAGAACAGAGCGCGCCACTGTTTCAACAAATGGAAATAATTCCATTCGATCATTTACGACAGCAAAAAATATCGCTTACCGTCAATAACGTTATTCACTACAACCTGCCCTTTCATATAACAATATTTTCATCCTCTTCCCGCCTTACCAGACGTGCCACACAACACAATTTCAATCTTCCACCTACTAACAATACTTATGGAAAAAGATTATTACAATTTGCCGGTGTCAAGATCTGGAATGATATACCGTATCAAATAAAAGAAAGCAAAAGATTTTCTTGTGAACTAAAAAAATATTTTCTTCATAAAAATGAACATATACACTAGCACACACTTTTGCTGCAATCTCTGTTTCATTACATATTGATTAAATATCATACTTGACATTGTTTTCGTATCTCTATGTATTTATATTTCATATATAGTATACATACAATGTTGTATTCATATAACATGTTGCACAGTACTGCCATTGCCCTATCAGAAATATGTTTCATTTTTGTGTCTTGCTCCATCTTTTTTTTCCCTTTAACCATTGAAGTGTATTTTTTACAGCTGCTTTGTTCAAACAACCTGTTCCTTTAAATGCATGTTTAATTAGACCCCCCTACTAGCCAGTGGCTATGGGTCTAACCAGTGTTGTGTATTTCCGTGTACTAATAAGAACTTTAAATAAAGATTGATTGATTGATTGATTGAAACACAATGACATACTCATTACTCCCGACACTCAATGCTCTTTCTTAGCAGTCATTCTCGACTCCAACCTAAAATACTCTAAACATGTCACGCAATTACGCAAGACACTAACATTGGGTATTAGAGTTTTAATCAGAGCACGGAACTATTTTAGCACTTCGACTGTAATCAGGTTATGCGCTTTTATTGGCAATCATATCAATTATTGCATCGCCACATGGGGAAACACATACCTGTCTCCCGTTCAGCACATTCAAAACCAAGCCATTAGATTAATAACTTTCAGTTCATATCGCACTGGTGCGTCATCATTACTTAACAACTTTGAGATACTTCCTACTGCTAGTTTGTTTAAATATCATCATGCTATTTAAGTCACTGAACCATCTTGTACCATCAGGTGTGTTTTGTCCACATGCTCTGTGTAACTTTAACCGAACTAGATGTGCGTCAAATGGAAATTTTTTACCACCTGCCATCCGTACTACTTTTGGTCGCAGCACTGCCTGCTTCTCAGCCTTCTCATCATTATGGAATTCATTCCCATCTCGCATCAAACAATGTTCTACGATTGGTTTATTTAAAAAAACAATTGTATTCTTATTTGCCTAACTACTACATGCATATTTTTCTTCCTGTGATAATGTTGATGCCACTTTCTCTTCCTTTCCCTGTACCCGAGTTATTGTTAGTTTATCTATTCACTCCTTTTTCTGCTTTGTCACTGCTGCTGCTATTTAAGGTACGAAGCCAAGTGGAAAAAGCGACTTTTTTTCAAAATGCCATGTTTTGTCATGTTAAACGCGCAATTTATTCCCCTTCATTTCGCTGCAAAAGGTTTCTGTCTATGAAGATTTTTTTCGAAAGATGCAAGGAAAAATGTGAGACCACCCATCACCTATGAAACAGAAACTGAAAGTGCCGGTTTTGTGCGAATCATAAGATTAACTTGATATGTAGTGTTTTGTTGGTTATTTAGCATGATATCAAGTGTGAACATGTAATAATGCCTTAAAAGCATCGTCAACACATAATTTTTGCTCGTAAAAGTCATAAACCAAACCACCAGGTAGCACGCGTAACGTGCTACATGTGTTGATCACGCTCAAGGACGTGAGCCTGTAAACCATCAAATTTGCTTTGTCTGACGCTGTGTGTCATTTCAATAGGGTAAACAAAAGCACATGCGGATCGATCCCGGCCGCTACACTACAAAAGCTTGCCTCACAAATGATCCGCACCGCAGCGCGAAAGCGTCCCTTCATGGCCCTTATTGCTGCAATACAAGCTAGAAAAACAAAATTGAGAGTTGCCGCTCGAGCAAAGGCGCTCGATAGTAAGCTCTACGATGGAACTGGCAACAAATATTGAGAATTTGAGCGCTCTTCATCACCTGTTTCAGAAGTTTTTTGTTGGTTTTCTCAGAACTTACGTCTCTGGTATTTTTCCGTACGCGAACAGTCGTGACACTTTTGCTAACAAACATTTTTCATTAAAATTTGGCACACTCCCTTATCGCCTTAGTAGGCGTGCAGCGAACCTCAGTAAGCAAAATCGTGCCACAGGGTTTAGTATGGCTGTCTGTTATACGAAGGTGGCTATTTTTGGTTATTTTCACGAGATCTCATTTGTTTTGGTTCATTGCGCAGGGCGCAGCCATGGCCGTGTAAAAAAAAATAAAAAAACTTTTTTAATCAGCGGAATTTGAGTTAGGAGTGCTCGCGTGAGGCACACTTTCAATGACATGTTTAATTACGAAAAATTAACAAAATGTAGGACTTGCCTTAAAATGATCACGTGTTAATAAAAGCTTGTGCTGCATATTGTAGGCTAAAAATGTCTAGTGATTATCGCTTAAAAAAAATTGGCCTCATACCTTAAGTAATTGTTGCTATACAATTTTAAACAGGAGGCCCCCCTGCAGCCTTGTGCATTCGGACCTCCTCCTGTATTTTTTTTACCCGGTACAATCTTTCCTTCTCTGTGCTAATAACTGAAAATTAAAGGCAAAGACGGCACAAGCCTGACGAGCGCGGACAGAAGGAACACAGGCGCTCTGTTCCTTGTGTGCGTGCGCGTCAAGTGTGAGCAGTTTTCGCCTTGCGCCTTATAGCTCGAGATGAAACAAATGCCACGCTAAATCAGAAACCAAAATTTGAATAGCGGCAGTGGGAGACGTTGTCACAATGAAAACTACAGGGGCAGAGCTTCACCTATAAACAGATCTGCCCCAACCAAAGCGAAAAATTTATCAGCAGTGGTCTTTTATTGGAGTTCATGCCACCAGCAAGACGACGCAATACAGCAGTCAATGTTTAATTTTGCCATCAGCATAGGGGGCAGTGTTGCTAAGATTCCAGGTTTAGGGACTTGGCACACATTTGAGGATGCCAAGGAAGTCCTTGCCATCCCCAATTGTAATGATGAAGAAATGCTCATTCATAACCTATCTAAAAATGACTGGTCTGAAGTTATATCATGCAATGACCCTCGGCAAGCTGTTCTTAGCTACGCTTCCATCGTATTTAGACTCCCACCCTCGCAAATAAAAATTCAGAAAAAAGATAGCATCGCCACAGAAGCCTTGGCCTTCTGAAAGCTATGCGGTCTCGAGAAGACATGTCTAAACAAAAAATCAACCTTTCAATACTTGCGCGTTTTAAGAAATTTTCTAACACGCTTTCCGCTCAGTTGAGGAGTGCGACTACAGAAGAAATGGGAAATCATCAACACGCTATATCGAGAATTGTTCTTGAAAACGTAGTTTACTCTATTTCTCCGATGCCTTTTGCGATGCTTTCTTTAATAGTGCCTCATGTAGCGAAATGTCCTTGATTCGCCTACCTCATTCATTCTTCCTTTTCCCGACTGATGAAGTTATTTCGACAGTCAGGGCCCTTAAGGCCACTGGTGCTGGCCTTGATAATATATTAAAATCATTGCAGAACACATTGCTCACGCTCTTTCACCTATCATCAACCTCGTTTTTAAGCCTGGTGTTTTTCCTCGTGAACGTGGTTGCGTCATACCTGTTTCCAAGAGAGGCGATCGTACACTATTACAGAATTATAGACCAATTTGCATTCTCCCATTTTTGAGTAGAATTGTTGAGAGGATAACCGGAAAGCGTCTTACAAATTATTTAAATAAATTCAGTATTCTTTCAGTTTGGCTTTCGCTCCGGCTTTTCAACAACTCTTGTAACGCTTACAGATTACCTTAAAAAGGCGAAAAAGATCAAGGTGAATTTGCAGCATCCGTATTCATAGCATTCGACACTATTCTTCACCCCATTCTTTTTGCAAAACTCGAAGCTCCTTATCCGCACGATAGAAAGCAAACCGTCGATATGTCCGCTTTTTATTCTAAAGAAGCATAGGTCCCCTCTTATTGCAGTTCATACCACCAGCTTAAGTTAAACAAGATGAGACAAATTATCTCTCCAACCCCTTAATTTATATTAATGACTTGCCGACTAGCCTATCCTCATCTGAATGCGGACGACACGGCGTTCTTTAATTCTAACCGCTGCATACCTGCGCTAAGAATGAAGATGATTTGAAAATATCTACGTGGTGTGAAAATAACAAGCTGCAAATTAAGACCGCTTTCGTAATCAGCGTTCCTTTAGTCGTACTATCAAAAGTCACATTATCTCTCCATTTTTAGGCGTTGAACTTGATCGCCACCTTAAATTTCATCTTGATGTGTTCAACGAAAAAGAAAAAAAATCGGCGTTGTCATCAAAGCCTTTTCTACTCTTTATTATGCTTTCGTTCATTCTCATCTTAACTACAACATTGAATCATGGGGCAACACTTTAAATAGCCAACTGACGTCACTGCAAGCCATTCAAAACCGAGCCATTCATCTAATAACATTTTCGTCTTATGCCAATCAGCCATGATATTTTAAGTGTGTCTAATCTGAATAAATTTAATCTCGCCATTTTGGTTTATAGGGCACTACAGAATCGTATTTCGACTCCCACACTCGCAAACAAAAGTTCAGAAAAAAGATAGCACAGAAGGCCTTCTGAAAGCTATGCGGTCTCGAGGAGACATGTCTGAAAAAAAAAATCAACCTTTCAATACTTGCGCGTTTTAAGAAATTCCAAAGCCTTTTCTACGCTTTATTATGCTTTCGCACAAACCCCCTTTAAAGTTACTATAGGTATCGTTCCGAACTTAAACACTTTCTGTTAGATTCGTCTAACTCCGGTTCTTGACTGCTCTAGTTCTTTTTTTCCCATAGATTTTAGTTCTTTTTTTATTTTCCTTCATCTTACTATGATTTACAATATTTGCTTATTGTATTCTGTTTATTTGTGTGTTTCAATACGTTGTGTTTACTGTTTATACTTTTTTAACAAAGCCACATTCCTTCACTTGTTCAATGCTTTTTGTTAAAGGTCTTTGTCGGTTTGCTTCATTATCAAGTCTCCATATTGCCAGTTTGACCATATTATTCACCAGGTCCCACTTCAGTTTGTCACCTCCTTCTGTACATTCTTATGATGCATTCGTCTTTAGCTTGTAAATTTTGTAATATTTGCTGTGGTGTGTTTCTGCTGCTTTGCTGCCAGGCTCTCCAGAATAAACCAAACGTTTATTCTGGAGAAATTTTCAAAAAAAAAGTATGTACATGCCGCTCCGGGATTTCGATAACTGCCGATGTGAGGCGGCGGTATCTGTAGCGAAAAAAAAAGAAAAGAAACGGCGGCTAAGTCCGTCACCGCGTCAGCCGGGGCGACCGCTTAAACCGCGTCAGCCGGGGCGGCCGCTTAAACCGCGTCTGCCGGGGCGCCCGCCCAGCGGCAAAATCCGTCACCGCGTCAGCCGGGGCGGCCGCTTAAACCGCGTCTGCCGGGGCGGCCGTCCGGCGGCAAAGTCCAAAACCGCGTCTGCCGGGGCGCCCGCCCGGCGGCAAAGTCCGTCACCGCGTCAAAAAAAAAAAGCGCGTCAGCCGGGGCGCCTAAAAAAAGCGCGTCAACCGGGGCGGCGGAGCCAAAAAAAAAAACACCGACAGCAGGCCTGGCGCGCAGACCTTCGGCTCCGCAATGCAGGGAGGAAAGTGAAACTTGCACGAACCTCTCTCTAGCGCGCCACCCCTCGCGCGCGCTCGAGAATAAACACGGGCTGTGCGCCGTCCCTTCGCTCGAAGCGTTTCAAGGCAAAAAACACCGCCGCTCTGGGATCGCCATGCATGTAAACCCAGTTTTTCGTGTGCGTCGCGACATTGACGACAGCGCACGCGGAGGTCCGGGACCTTCCGAGCGGGGCTTTCGAGGCGGAGAAATTTTTCATTCTGCACCCTGCCTTGCGCGCCGCTCTTTCGCACGGGCGTTTCGGGACGCTCTGCTCTCCACGAGGAAGAAACTTTGCTTCGACCCCGTCCTGTGCGCCGCTCCTCGAGCTGCTGCCGAGCGCGGTCTCACGCACGACCCCGGGGGTGCCGTGCACCGCGCACTCGGACGCTCGCTACTCGTGAACACATTTCGCGATCCGGCAGGAAGGATGAACGTTTCGGTTTCGTACCGCGGACAAACCTTCCAGTCAGAGGCTAAGCCTCAATAGATCGCAGTGTGGTGGCTGCTCTACTACTTACGACACCACGACAGGTACCTAAGTCGTCTTCAGACGATTTGACACTGCAGCGATTCAGGCCAGCCATAGCCCCGGAGAGCGACCAGTGGCCTCGACAATACTCGGCCTCCGGTGTGGCGCTCTCTGGGTTCATTTGGCGTCATCGAGCCGGGAAGCGCGGCAGCCCGCCGCGCTCGACCCGGCGCTAATCTTACCCGCATTCGCCGCAAGTGCACACGATATCGTTGCGGTGCTTAGACGGGATTCTGACTTAGAGGCGTTCAGTCGTAATCCCACGGATGGTAGCTTCGCACCACTGGACTGTCGACCAAGCACGTGAACCAAGTGTCCGAATCTGCGGTTCCTCTCGTACTGAGGAGAATTACTATCGCAACGACCGGTCATCAGTAGGGTAAAACTAACCTGTCTCACGACGGTCTAAACCCAGCTCACGTTCCCTATTAGTGGGTGAACAATCCAACGCTTGGCGACTTCTGCTTCGCAATGATAGGAAGAGCCGACATCGAAGGATCAAAAAGCGACGTCGCTATGAACGCTTGGCCGCCACAAGCCAGTTATCCCCAGTGGTAACTTTTCTGACACCTCTTGCTTAAAACTCTTAAAGCCAAAAGGATCGACTGGCCCCGCTTTCGCGGTCTCGAATCGTACTGAAATTCAAGATCAAGCAAGCATTTGCCCTTTTGCTCTACGCGAGGTTTCTGTCCTCGCTGAGCTCGCCTTAGGACACCTGCGTTACCGTTTGACAGATGTACCGCCCCAGTCAACTTCATTCCCAATGTTAGGATAAAAAAAATTAAAAAATAAAGGCATGGGAAAACCTGTTCCTGCCGAGGCATACCAGGTTGAAAGCCAATAAGAAATAAATGAAAAGGGGTTTTAAATACAACCCAAAGCGCAAATTTATGGAAAAAGCCAATTAGAAAAAGAAAATTGTGGGCACGGTAACACACAATTGTGGCCTAAGGCGTTGGCTCAACGAGCACAGAAGTCTGCGGAGCAGTGGTTTTAATGAAGAATGAGGCAGAGACGTGTTCGGCATTGACATGCCCAATGAAAAGGAAACGGAAAAGAAAGGACAGAAAGAAGGAGAAAGAGTAGAGAAGGAAAGTGAAAGGAAAGCAAGAGCGCAGGAGGCGATGAGGTGTGATGGCAGTTCCAAGCACTGGCACGATAATAACGTTCGTGGCCGGGCGTCGGGGCGATGCCGGGCAATCCGTTTGATGCAGTTGTTGCGTCCAGTCGTCGCCAGGAGGAGAGGCGTCGTAGTTGGAGGTCACCCGGGAGGCCGGTAGAGAAACGCCACGGCAGGCTGGCACCACCGCCCCGCCCGCACACGTGTAGCGCAAGAGGGGGGTTGCACGGCGGGGCACACCGGGGCCCGCAGGCCCAACCTTGATGGCCACTGGGTGATTCCCGCCGTGCAAACCCCCGTGTATATGTATGTGTTATCTTACAATGTCTGGTATGGCATCGCTGAGCGCCAGCACCGCGCGTACCAGTAGAGCGCGATTGCGTGCAGATTCCAGTATAGCCGGATATCCCGCGGCCCGATACACAACCTGCGGCTCAATGCGCGACGTGTGGGGCGTGGTTATCGGGCACGCGTGCAGCACGTGGGACATGTCCCTGCAATAAGCGCCGCAGGGACAACGCGGCGAATCCAACATGTTGAACCGGTGGAAGTAGTGGGGGGAAGCGGCCGTGACCCGTTAGGAGGGTGACCAATGTCGGGGGGTGGCGGGAAGAAAGACGGCAACACGTGCACGTCCTGCACCCATCGGTACAACTCGGTGTGCCGAAATTCGGCCCGCCAGCGAGCCGTCCACAACTCGAGGAGTTCGCGTCTCAGCTGCTGGCGAACCACCCGAAACGGCAGCGGAAGGCGTCGCAGACGACCCAGCCGGGAAGCACGCTGGGCAAGGAAGTCTGCGACCTCATTACCGAAAATGCCAGCGTGGCCCGGAACGTGGTAGAGGCTAAGCGAGGTGACTTGTCTGGCGGCGGTAATCAGACGCCTGATCTCCAAAATGTGTGGCTCAGTGTTGCGCAGCGAGGTGATTGCCTGTAACAAGGACAGGCAGTCCGTATAGATAGCTACGGGGAGGGTATAGCGTGCCGCCAAAACATGTTTGAGTGCCTCCACGAATCCCAAGACCTCGGCGGCATAGGCGGACGTTGCTCGCTTTAGCCGAAAGCGGCCCACGTGGATGACCGAGGACCTAACGCCAAAGGCGACGTAAGCCGCTCCCGCTGCGCGGTTGGCGTAGGATCCGTCCGTAAAGACGTGCACAGAGCGAGCTCGAAGCGTCACCATAGCCTGCGGTCGCGTGAGGCGTTGAAAGGTGGGAATGGAATGGAGGGAGGGGTGCGGGACGACGTCCCTGTGCGGCATGGCCACCCAATCAGGTCGGTACCGCAGAGAGCCGAATGCGACGTATCTCCTCAGAGCAAACAATCTAAACTCGGCGTTAAGGCGCTCGAGTTCCAGGTCTATGGGTGCCGCCTGCAACAAGACCTGCAGCGCTGCCGTACTTGTGGTGCGATACGCACCTGTTATCGCCAGGAGAGCTACGCGCTGTATGGTTACCATGCGCGCATAAAGCCTGCAGTCGATATGGGATTCTCCCCACCATATCGGGCAGGCATACGTCAGCGCGGGCAGCACCACCTGGCGATACAACAAGACCTTTTGCGACGGAAGGACGGACGACCTTTGCATGGCATAGAAGGCCGCCACTCGAGCAGCGAGCGTGGTAACCTTATCGCGCAGGAACTCGGCGTGGCAGAAGGAGAGGTGACAGTCGAACACGACACCCAGGATACGCAGAGAATCCTTGAGGGCAAGCGGCCGTGGAGCACCGGGTAGGCGCACAGAGAGACGGGTCCGCGACGTGCCGCTTGTGCCGTGTGCGAACAGCACGCAGAAGGTCTTATCGGTGTTTACAACGACCTTGACGGACCGGGCCCAGTGGGCAACTCGAGCAAGGACCTCATTAGCGCGATCGGCAAGAGCGGCACGCGAGGCGGCCGGGACGACAACGATGGTGTCGTCTGCGTACGCCTGTACGCGTACTCCAGGAGGCAGGGGCAAGGACAGGAGACTGTCAATGACCACATTCCACAAGAGTGGGGAGAGGGGGGGAACCCTGAGGGCTGCCAAGGGAAGGCAGGGCCTCCACCTGTCCTGCATGCGACCGGAGGAAGACGGAACGGTCTTCAAGGAACGTACGAAGGAGATGGTACAAGCGGCTAGGAAGAAGTCACTCGCGGAAGTAGCGCAGGACATACGGGTGCCACACGCTATCAAACGCCCCGTGAAAATCGAGCGACATGAGTAGAGCCGGCGTGCGAGCGTTCTTGTACTCGAGCAGCTGCTGCTTGAGCGTGTGCAGCGCCATGACGGAGCTGCGTCCACGCGTAACCCCGAATTGGTTAGGGTGGACGTACCCGCTAGCGTGCAAGAAGTACTGCAGCCTCCCATTCAAGAGCCGTTCGAGCGTCTTGCCAAAGACCGAGCTGACGCAGATGGGCCGATAGGAAGAAGTACGCTCCGGAGGCCGTCCCGGCTTATGGATGAAAGATACGCGCGCCCGACGCCAACAACTCGGGAAGTAGCCGAGCGTGAGCGCGGCGTTGAATATCATCAGGAAGAACGCCGGATGGAACCGAAACAACTCCTTCATGATGAAAGGAGTGATGTTGTCCGGGCCGGGCGCCGAATTGTTTGACGTAGCGCGCAGGACCTCTGCTATCTCGTCACGGGTAAATGGCACGTCCTGACTGACCGTGACGTACGGTTGCGCGGCGAGCGCACGCGTAGGCTGATGCACAGCCTATGGGAAAAAAAAGAACTAGAGCAGTCAAGAACCGGAGTTAGACGAATCTAACAGAAAGTGTTTAAGTTCGGAACGATACCTATAGTAACTTTAAAGGGGGTTTGTGCGAAAGCATAATAAAGCGTAGAAAAGGCTTTGGAATTTCTTAAAACGCGCAAGCATTGAAAGGTTGATTTTTTTTTTCAGACATGTCTCCTCGAGACCGCATAGCTTTCAGAAGGCCTTCTGTGCTATCTTTTTTCTGAACTTTTGTTTGCGAGTGTGGGAGTCGAAATACGATTCTGTAGTGCCCTATAAACCAAAATGGCGAGATTAAATTTATTCAGATTAGACACACTTAAAATATCATGGCTGATTGGCATAAGACGAAAATGTTATTAGATGAATGGCTCGGTTTTGAATGGCTTGCAGTGACGTCAGTTGGCTATTTAAAGTGTTGCCCCATGATTCAATGTTGTAGTTAAGATGAGAATGACATAATGACATAATAAAGAGTAGAAAAGGGCTTTGATGACAACGCCGATTTTTTTTCTTTTTCGTTGAACACATCAAGATGAAATTTAAGGTGGCGATCAAGTTCAACGCCTAAAAATGGAGAGATAATGTGACTTTTGATAGAAATGTTTTCAGTACGACTAAAGGAACGCTGATTACGAAAGCGGTCTTAATTTGCAGCTTGTTATTTTCACACCACGTAGATATTTTCAAATCATCTTCATTCTTAGCACAGGTATGCAGCGGTTAGAATTAAGGAACGCCGTGTCGTCTGCATTCAGATGTGGATAGGCTAGTCGGCAAGTCATTAATATAAATTAAGGGGTTGGAGAGATAATTTGTCTCATCTTGTTTAACTTAAGCTGGTGGTATGAACTGCAATAAGAGGGGACCTATGCTTCTTTAGAATAAAAAGCGGACATATCGACGGTTTGCTTTCTATCGTGCGGATAAGGAGCTTCGAGTTTTGCAAAAAGAATGGGGTGATTAATAGTGTCGAATGCTATGAATACGGATGCTGCAAATTCACCTTGATCTTTTTCGCCTTTTTTAAGGTAATCTGTAAGCGTTACAAGAGTTGTTGAAAAGCCGGAGCGAAAGCCAAACTGAAAGAATACTGAATTTATTTAAATAATTTGTAAGACGCTTTCCGGTTATCCTCTCAACAATTCTACTCAAAAAATGGGAGAATGCAAATTGGGTCTATAATTCTGTAATTAGTGTACGATCGCCTCTCTTGGAAACAGGTATGACGCAACCACGTTCACGAGGAAAAACACCAGGCTTAAAAACGAGGTTGATGATAGGTGAAAGAGCGTGAGCAATGTGTTCTGCAATGATTTTAATATATTATCAAGGCCAGCACCAGTGGCCTTAAGGGCCCTGACTGTCGAAATAACTTCATCAGTCGGGAAAAGGAAGAATGAATGAGGTAGGCGAATCAAGGACATTTCGCTACATGAGGCACTATTAAAGAAAGCATCGCAAAAGGCATCGGAGAAATAGAGTAAACTACGTTTTCAAGAACAATTCTCGATATAGCGTGTTGATGATTTCCCATTTCTTCTATAGTCGCACTCCTCAACTGAGCGGAAAGCGTGTTAGAAAATTTCTTAAAACGCGCAAGTATTGAAAGGTTGATTTTTTGTTTAGACATGTCTTCTCGAGACCGCATAGCTTTCAGAAGGCCAAGGCTTCTGTGGCGATGCTATCTTTTTTCTGAATTTTTGTTTGCGAGTGTGGGAGTCTAAATACGATGGAAGCGTAGCTAAGAACAGCTTGCCGAGGGTCATTGCATGATATAACTTCAGACCAGTCATTTTTAGATAGGCTTATCAATGAGCATTTCTTCATCATTACAATTGGGGATGGCAAGGACTTCCTTGGCATCCTCAAATATGTGCCAAGTCCCTAAACCTGGAATCTTAGCAACACTGCCCCCCTATGCTGATGGCAAAATTAAACATTGACTGCTGTATTGCGTCGTCTTGCTGGTGGCATGAACTGCAATAAAAGACCACTGCTGATAAATTTTTCGCTTTGGTTGGGGCAGATCTGTTTATAGGTGAAGCTCTGCCCCTGTAGTTTTCATTGTGACAACGTCTCCCACGGCCGCTATTCAAATTTTGGTTTCTGATTTAGCGTGGCATTTGTTTCATCTCGAGCTATAAGGCGCAAGGCGAAAACTGCTCACACTTGACGCGCACGCACACAAGGAACAGAGCGCCTGTGTTCCTTCTGTCCGCGCTCGTCAGGCTTGTGCCGTCTTTGCCTTTAAGTTTCAGTTATTAGCACAGAGAAGGAAACATTGTACCGGGTAAAAAAAATACAGGAGGAGGTCCGAATGCACAAGGCTGCAGGGGGGCCTCCTCTTTAAAATTGTATAACAACAACTACTTAAGGTATGAGGCCATGTGTCGGAAATTTTTTTAAGCGATAATCACTAGATATTTTTAGCCTACAATATGCAGCACATGCTTTTATTAACACGTGATCATTTTAAGGCAAGTCCTACATTTTGTTAATTTTTCGTAATCAAACATGTCATTGAAAGTGTGCCTCACGCGAGCACTCCTAACTCAAATTCCACTGATTAAAAAAGTTTTTTTATTTTTTTACACGGCCATGGCTGCGCCCTGCGCAACGAACGAAAACAAATGAGATCTGATGAAAATAACCAAAAATAGCCACCTTCGTATAACAGACAGCCATACTAAACCTTGTGGCACGATTTTGCTTACTGAGGTTCGCTGCACACCTACTAAGGCGATAAGGAAGTGTGCCAAATTTTAAGGAAAAATGTTTGTTAGCAAAAGTGTCACGACTGTTCGCGTACGGAAAAATACCAGAGACGTAAGTTCTGAGAAAACCAACAAAAAACTTCTGAAACAGGTGATGAAAAGCGCTCAAATTCTCAATATTTGTTGCCAGTTCAATCGTAGAGCTTACTATCGAGCGCCTTTGCTCGAGCGGCAACTCTCAATTTTGTTTTTCTAGCTTGTATTGCAGCAATAAGGGCCATGAAGGGACGCTCTCGCGCTGCGGTGCGGATCATTTGTGAGGCAAGCTTTTGTAGTGTAGCGGCCGGGATCGATCCGCATGTGCTTTTGTTTACCCCATTGAAATGACACACAGCGTCAGACAAAGCAAATTTGATGGTTTACAGGCTCACGTCCTTGAGCGTGATCAACACATGTAGCACGTTACGCGTGCTACCTCGTGGTTTGGTTTATGACTTTTACGAGCAAAAATTATGTGTTGACGATGCTTTTAAGGCATTATTACATGTTCACACTTGATATCATGCTAAATAACCAACAAAACACTACATATCAAGTTAATCTTATGATTCGCACAAAACCGGCACTTTCAGTTTCTGTTTCATAGGTGATGGGTGGTCTCACATTTTTCCTTGCATCTATCGAAAAAAAATCTGCATAGACAGAAACCTTTTGCAGCGAAATGAAGGGGAATAAATTGCGCGTTTAACATGACAAAAAAATGGCATTTTGAAAAAAAGTCGCTTTTTCCACTTGGCCTCGTACCTTAAATAGCAGCAGCAGTGACAAAGCAGAAAAAGGAGTGAATAGATAAACTAACAATAACTCGGGTACAGGGAAAGGAAGAGAAAGTGGCATCAACATTATTACAGGAAGAAAAATATGCATGTAGTAGTTAGGCAAATAAGAATACAATTGTTTTTTTTAAATAAACCAATCGTAGAACATTGTTTGATGCGAGATGGGAATGAATTCCATAATGATGAGAATGCTGAGAAGCAGGCAGTGCTGCGACCACAAGTAGTACGGATGGCAGGTGGTAAAAAATTTCCATTTGACGCACATCTAGTTCGGTTAAAGTTACACAGAGCATCTGGACAAAACACACCTGATGGTACAAGATGGTTCAGTGACTTAAAAAGCATGATGATATTTAAACAAACTAGCAGTAGGAAGTATCTCAAAGTTGTGAAGTAATGATGACGCACTAGTGCGATATGAACTGAAAGTTATTAATCTAATGGCTTGGTTTTGAATGTGCTGGACGGGAGACAAGTATGTGTTTCCCCATGTGGCGATGCAATAATTGATATGGTTGCCAATAAAAGCGCATAACCTGATTACAGTCGAAGTGCTAAAATAGTTCCGTGCTCTGATTAAAACTCTAATACCCAATGTTAGTGTCTTGCGTAATTGCGTGACATGTTTAGAGTATTTTAGGTTGGAGTCGAGACTGACTCCTAAGAAAGAGCATTGAGTGTCGGGAGTAATGAGTATGTCATTGTGTTTCAATCAATCAATCAATCAATCAATCTTTATTTAAAGTTCTTATTAGTACATGAAAATACACAACACTGGTTAGACCCATAGCCACTGGCTAGTAGGGGGTCTAATTAAACATGCATTTAAAGGAACAGGTTGTTTGAACAAAGCAGCTGTAAAAAATACACTTCAATGGTTAAAGGGAAAAAAAAAGATGGAGCAAGACACAAAAATGAAACATATTTCTGATAGGGCAATCGCAGTACCGTGCAACATGTTATATGAATACAACATTGTATGTATACTATATATGAAATATAAATACATAGAGATACGAAAACAATGTCAAGTATGATATTTAATCAATATGTAATGAAACAGAGATTGCAGCAAAAGTGTGTGCTAGTGTATATGTTCATTTTTATGAAGAAAATATTTTTTTAGCTCACAAGAAAATCTTTTGCTTTCTTTTATTTGATACGGTATATCATTCCAGATCTTGACACCGGCAAATTGTAATAATCTTTTTCCATAAGTATTGTTAGTAGGTGGAAGATTGAAATTGTGTTGTGTGGCACGTCTGGTAAGGCGGGAAGAGGATGAAAATATTGATATATGAAAGGGCAGGTTGTAGTGAATAACGTTATTGACGGTAAGCGCAATTTTTTGCTGTCGTAAATGATCGAATGGAATTATTTCCATTTGTTGAAACAGTGGCGCGCTGTGTTCGTCATATCTAGCATTATTTATTATTGGAAGTGCTCGCCTTTGTAAAATACGTATGGGTTCTAGATATGTTTTGAAAGTCCGTCCCCATGAATCTATGCAATATGATACGTGACAATGAAAAAAAGCGAAATAGAGCATTCGGAGTATATTACCTTCGAAATAATTTCTAGCAGTCAATAGCATACAGCATCAGGATCCTAATTTAGCGCATAAAGAGGTAATATCGTTTTGCCAGTTCAAATGACTATCGAAAATTACTCCCAGATATTTAAAATCTTTCGTCTGCTCAAGTACACAGTCATTTATTGTAATGCAAATGTGCTCATTATTTATATGTCTATAACGGGAGTGAAAAATAGTCTACTTAGTTTTCTTAGCATTAAGTGTCAGTTTGTTCGCTGAAAACCACTGACTAATATTTTTTAGCTCAGCATTAATTTTATGCTCTAGATCCTTGATATTTTCGGCAGTAACTATAACGGCTGTATCGTCAGCGTACATTAGCATCTCCGATGATGTTAGTATGTTTGGTAGGTCATTTACGTAGAGTGAAAATAGTAAGGGTCCGAGAACGGACCCCTGCGGTACCCCTGTGTGTATATTTAACAAGGAGGAGGTAAGATTACGCATGGTGACCATTTGTTGACGTTCTTTCATGTAACTAGAAAATAAGTCAAATATTTAGCCGCGGAAACCGTAGTGCTTTAATTTCATTAATAAGATACCATGATCAACCGTATCAAATGCTTTCTTTAAATCAAGAAAAACTACTGCTACAAGGAGGTTATTATGTAATGCTGCGTTAATTTTTTGTGATAAAGATAGTACAGCAGTGGAGGTGGAATGACGCGACCTGAATCCGTGTTGCTAGGGGCAAAGTGCATGATATTTTTCTAAAAAGGCACTCATCCGTTTAGCTAGAATTCTTTCAAAGATGTTATTTATTATGCTTAAAACAGATATAGGCCTATAACTGGAAGGTTCAGAGCGTTCACCATCCTTGTACACCGGTACTACCTTAGCAATTTTCAGACAGGGTGGGTATGTTTAATAGGAACTTGGGAGGGAAGAGCTTTATTAGTTGAGTGAAATATCATGAACTTAGTTTTCGTAGGGTTAACACTGAGGGAGTTAATACGACACCAGTTTGGAATGTTAATTAGATGGTTTTGCATTTTCAGCGTCAAAGAGTGAATGGATTTGTCAGTGGCTAGCACGGTAGTGTCATCGGCATAGAGAAAGGGTTAAGAGTTTGCCACTGAATTCATGTAAATAAATAATCAAGGGACACCTTGATTAGTAGTCAAGAAATTTGATAATGTAGAGCGAACGTAAACAGCCTGTTGTCTATTACAAAGGTAACTATTAATGAGCGCAAGGGCATGTCCAAATATGCCAGCAGACGCGAGTTTGGTTTCCAGGATGCTGTGGTTAAGGGAGTCACAAGTTTCGGTTAGGTCAATCAACAATGTTCCAGCCATTTCACCAGAATCAATAGCTTTATTCATCTTATCTGTGAAAGTTAGCAATGCAAGAGTGGTCGAAAAAGCTGGTCGGAAACCGAACTGACGAGGAGTCAAAATGGAAAATTTAGGTGAGTAGTTAGGGATGCGTTTCTCGATACACTTCTCTATTATTTGACTAAAAGCGAAAAACATTTTCCGACGCGCGGAATCGAACGGACCACCTTTGTGCGCCCTTTGTGCTTGAGCAGAGCGTTAAGCGTCGAGCTGTGAACGTTGTTAGGTCGCGCTCGTCCTGTGTTTGCTCTTTTCATGCGTCCTTTGCGTTTGAGCAGCGAGCTCCAAATATCGATCTGCTGGGCGATAGCAAGCCAAGCTGTTGCTATCGCATTCAATGGTTCGCCCTTGCGGCGCAACCCTGACTTTTCTTTACATCGAAGGCGGTCCCGAGACCACGCCAACAGGCCATTTTGCTTGATTAGTTGTCTGCCGCCGCCGTCCCTTACAGGTATCGCACACAAAAGAAAAAAAAACGTAAAAAAAAACACTGCGGCAGCGAAGCGTGATTCGAACCCAGACCCACCGTGCGGCAGTCGGACATTCTACCAGAGAGCCACGCCGGCGCTCTAAGCTGCTTTGCAAGAAGGCGCCATGCTAGCGACGGCTCCGGCAATGAATCGCGGTAACCGAGGTATTACGGCGCGGCGGAACACCAAATTAACAACGACGGCTTCGAGTACGTACCATCCGCGCGCAGCTCCACCGTCTTTTTTATGTTCGAAAAAAAAAGGAAAAAACAAAGAGAAGATTTAAAGAAATGCGATACAACGGCTTCGGCTGGAGTCAACGCGTAGCGCCACCCACTGAAACGAAAAGAAACAAAAAAAGTCGCATTGTATGACCTTCGAGATGGTCGGCAGCCACCGCCGATCCTCGAGGATAAGCGCAAGTGCGTATTTCCCTTGGAAACGCGTTTTCGCGGTAATGCACCGCTCCACTGCGAGGAAGCCCCCCTTTACGCGATGTATAAAAATCTCTCTAATCGCGCGCCTCGGCCTCATGTTCCTTTCTTTTTTTTCGCTTGCCACGTATGGAATAGAAAAGTAATGAAGAAGCAAGTGCCACAGAGACAGCAGGGGTGGTCAGAATGGAGGCGCAATGAAACAGCGACAGGCAACGGAAAAAAAAAGGTAATGAACTGTGAGCTTGTACGCTCGTACCACGCGATATTACTGCGAGAGTACATGTATTTTGACGCCCGTATACAGGACGCGTGTATTTCTAAAGCGTGAACGTCATTTTCACTGCATTTCCATGCAGAGGAAGATACTTTACGCGCGCTTCCAAGCGAAATCGGCTTCAAGCCGAGGTGCTGCTCAGGTTTCTACCAGTAGCAATGACTACCGTATCGTCCTGCCCCGTCTTCCCACTGGTAAGCTCGTCGCTGACTCCGTTTTTCTGCATGCGGACCTTGCTGGTCGTCCATACCGAGCGCAGGACTTCCGAGATACCCTCCGGAATATCGTAGACCTTGCCGATGTAACCTCGATTGGACAGTTTCAAATGTCCCATGTTTGGATGGTGACTTGCAGGACAGCGCTAGCAAAAGTGAAGCTCGTAACTTGAGGTGAATTTCTGGTTCGAGGCCGAAGGTGCGTTGTGATAGACCCTGAGCCCACGGAAGTCAAAATGAAACTATTATGGCTCCCTGAGCGCTTGGAAGATATTTGTGTGCATGAAGCCCTTCAGTCATTCGGAAAGATCAAGTCTATTTCAGCGGAAACTTGGAGAGTATCAGAGATGGAACAGATGCGTACCCTAAATCGAGATGTCGTACTGACACTCGCTGATGGAGCCCGTGTTTCCGACATTCCACACCTACTCTCGGTCTGCGGTCTGCAAAGTCGAGTACTGATTCCTGGCAGACCACCGTTATGCCTGCGTTGCAACAGAGTAGGACACATTCGTCGACACTGTCGGCCACCGCGCTGCGACGATTGTCGGCGGTTTGGACACACAGCTGAAGAATGTGTGGTGACGTACGCCAATAAACTACGCCATCGCATGCGACCACCTGACGATGCTTTGCCAGATTTGCAGGAGCACATCATGGATGCAACCGAAGTCCTCGATGCAACTGGGGATCTTCCACGTGCTGTAGCCGCTGAGCCCTGTGCTGGTGACAAAGATGAGGGTAATGACTATGCCGTAGCGGGGAAATCCGAACAAGCGTCGAGAGAAGTCGGTGTCACAGACAGCGGTGAAAAGCAGGCGGTTCTTGCATCTGAATCTGCGGGCACTCGGAAAGAAAGCCTTGGCTGTAGTCCTGATGTACAAGTACCAGATGAGAAGATGACTACCAACGATGCGCGAGGATCCCGTGACGCTTCCATAAGTAAACGCCCAGCATCGCCAAACCCCGACACGAGCGAGGAAAGTGACTCGGTGGTCTACCCTCCACAGTCGCGTCGTCGCAAGCCATCAAAGCCAACAGGAAAGTGCAGACGCTCAAGATCAAGGAGGCCGGGCACCGGTGACGGGGAGCCTTCACGCATCCCTTCTCCGCCAGACCAGCGTATGCAACTCTGATAAGAAGTTAGACGCCATGGCGCTGCCTCAGAAAGTCACTTTTGCAACGGTAAACGTGTGTGGACTTCTGTCCAAGCAGAAACAGCTGCAGCTCCGCCGGTTGCTGTTCAGCCGACACCTTGATTTCGTCGCCGTTCAAGAAACGAAGATCGAGAGTGAAGTGGATACAGAGAGGGCCTTGCGGCCATATCTCTCTGTATTTGATGTGTTTGTGTCGCACGCTGTGGGCCTTTCGGCGGGCTGCCTTTTGTTTCTGAGGAAGAGTTTACCGTATTATTGTGTAGCATATAGTGTTGACGCAGAGGGGCGGTTGATACAATGTGATTTGATATTGTACGGCTTGCCATGGCGCCTAATCAACGTATATGCATTTAGTGATGCACCACGGCGCAGTGATTTGTTTGAAAGTTTAGCTACCTCTTTAGATCCTGACCGTAACATTGTGCTCATGGGCGATTTCAACTGTGTGTGTAATCCATCTGATCGTACCGGGCTTAGCCGCAGTGACAGGAGTGCTGAAGTGCTGTCACTTATAGTTGAAAAGGCGGGACTAGTAGATATAGGAACGCTAAATAGCCTGCCCTCGTAAACACACGCACAAGGAAGTACCCATACACGACTTGATCGCATTTACGTTTCAGCACCTCTTATTTCCCGTGACGTGTCGTGCAAAACAGAACCTATTTCCTTCTCAGATCACTGCATTGTTGTGGGGCAGATAGGTAGCAATACTCGATCTCACTTCAGACCACAGTGGGCACTCTGGAAACTTAACTCCTCAATTGTGAGCGACCAGGAGTTCACTGCTCGCGTCCGCGTAGCACTGAGGAGCTGTTTGTCGGCTGACATGCCTTTGTTTGCCTCTTGGGAATTTTTCAAACAAGAAGTTCGGGCAATAGCTATAGAAATGGGATCTGTGAGGGGCTTTTACAGAAAATTAGAACAAAAGATGCTAAAGCAAAATCTTCATAACCTCCATGAATTTGAGTGTGAGGCGCCTGGTTCTTATACAGACGAAATTGCTAATGCCAAGAACGCACTGCAGAGGTACGACGCTTTGCGTTACAGAGGTGCCCGTGTTCGATCACGCAATACCCGCACTTTGCATTCAGAGGAACCCACACGTCAAGCGTTGCTCGATGAACACCGCAACGCAAAAGCCAAATTTATACCAGATCTTTATTCGAAAGGGTTATTGGTCACTAATTCAGGTGAAATCATGTCAGAATTTGAAAATTATTACAAAGAATTGTTCAGCGCCTCTTCTGAAAACGAAAACGAAGATCTGGTAGCGCAGTTCTTGTCATTTGTGACTCCTCTAACTGACGAGGAATGTGAATCTATTAGTGGGCCAATCACTATACAAGAAATAGATCTTACCATTGCACAATTACCATTGTCAAAAACGCCAGGACCTGATGGATTGTCGGGCGAGTTTTATAAAACATTTAAATCATTACTGTGTCCTGTACTGCTCGACATTTTTAAGCAGAGTTTTGATCTGGAGACGCTTCCTCGATCTTTTACTAAAAGCCACACCGTTCTAATTCCAAAATACTCAGACAGAGAAAAACTCCGTCATGTTGACGGCTACAGACCAATTACATTGTGCAATGTTGACTATAAAATTTTTGCCAAAGTGCTTTCGAACAGACTTCAATTTGCAATGTCGATTCTTATTCGTGCCCATCAGACTTGCGGTCTAAAAGGTCGCTCAATACAGACGAACATACACATCGCTCGCACAGTATTGGAACATTGTTCACACTCACACGAGCAACTGGCAATGCTACAAGTAGACTTAGCGAAGGCGTTTGACCGGGTTCGTCATTCTTTTCTGTTTTCTCTTCTCGAACATGCCAACGTTGGGTCCACTATATTTAAAGGCGTAAAACTATGCTACAATGATTGTTTGACCCGTTTGATTGTTAATGGTCAGCTGTCAAAACCTGTGTTCCTTAACTCATCTGTGAAACAAGGCTGTCCATTGTCGCCAATGCTTTTTGCTCTTTACTTGGAGCCACTGTGCTTAAACGTGATTCGATCTACCAACGTCCACGGTTTCAGTGTTTATGGGAATGAGGTAAAAGCATTGGCGTATGCGGATGACCTAGCGTTCTTTTTCACAGATCTTTCCAGTATAAAAACAGTGGTGTCAACAATCCGGGAATTCGGAACAATTTCAGGGGCACGAATGAACTTTGCAAAAAGTTTGGGACTGTGGTTTGGCCCATGGACCTATAAACCAACCCATTTCGAGGGTATTGAATGGTCTTGTGTGCCACCAAAATACCTAGGCGTTCCTTTAGATGCATACAGATTAAGCGCACATTACTGGAAAGAACGTGTACCCACCCTAAAGCGTTATGCCCAGACGTTTATTCCACATAACCTCTCTATCTTTGGCAGAGCTAAGGCATGCAATCTGTTTCTGGCAACAAAAATATTCTACGTACTGCAAATAATTTATTGTTCCAGGGTTTACATTCAGAAGTTTCACCGAATATTTGCTACCTTCATTTGGTCATCAACCTATGAACCAATGAGGCGTGACAATGTTTTTAGACCAGTTTGCGCAGGTGGTCCCGGGTTGGTTCACCTCTTTATTAGACAGCTGGTATCACGTTTTTTCTATTTTCGCGACTGTGCCCATCCGCTGCTTCGAACTTTCTTGCAAGTGAATTTAGCCGATGTTTTACCAAATTTAGTGGTATCTACTAATATTGTATCGCCTCCCTATTTGCAAGGTTTCATGCGTGAAGTATACGAATCAGTGCGCTTTCTCACAGCAAGATTCTCCAATGATTATTTGTTCTCTAGCGCAAGAAAAGATCTGTATAATGATCTATTAGATATGTTATTTCCGGCCCCACTGTACCGCTCACTATATGCTGGATTGTCTGGTCATGACGTGCTAGTACGTGTGAAGAAAATGCCTATTTCACCAATAACGAAGACATTTTTCTACAAAGTGCACACAGAAACACTGCCTGCAAAAACCTGGTTAAGCACCAAAGGTATCTTTGTATCCTCAATTAATTGCCGCCTCTGTGAAGTTCCAGAAACAATAGAACATTGTTTCATTAGTTGTAAGGACGCCATCCTCTTTTGGGACGTCCTGCAGAGGGCTTTTAAAAAGCAACTTGATTTAAATTCTCACACCATACGTTATCTGGTACCACCCAAACCCAATGCTAAACCCAATGCTATGCCAGTCGACATGCTGTTGTTAATGGGCATGCACAGTTTATGGAAAACTCGCATGTTAGACAGGCATGCGGAATCAATGGTGTCTTCGCGGTCACATTTCGTGCAAATGACTGTACAGCTAAGACTTCTATGAAGAACTACAGTTTCGGCCGGACTGGTATCCACAGTTCATAAAATGCACTGCTCAAATACCCTTTTAGAACAAGGTGTTGCGGGAAATTTGTTTTGTAATGCCTATTGTACATTTGTGGAGGAAGCCTTAAGTTTTTTGGACGCTATGTGTATACATGAACCTCATTTGTAATAAATACCATGTAAGAGAAAAAAAAGAAAGCGTGGCTGTGTGGTAAAACGCGTGCTTGCCACGCGGCGGGCCCGGGTTCGATCCTCACTGGGAACGGGAAATTTTTATTATGTATTTTATTCGAAAATCTCCAATCGCGCGCCTCGGCCGCGTGTTCCTTTTTTTTCTCTTGCGACGTATGGAATAGAAAAGTAATGAAGAAGCAAGTGCCGACAGAGACAGCAGGGGTGGTCAGAATGGATGCGCAAAGAAACAGCGACAGGCAACGGAAAAAAAAATCACCGCCCAAGCACTCCGTACAAATGGTTAACCAGCGAAGCTGAAAAGTGCGGCCCCAGTGTTTAGCAGTGGGTTCAACCCGACGCTGCACTGAAGCCTTCCACAATTATCGTTGCCAGGTTGTGGTCGAACCACAGGCGGTCACAGACATCGCAGCCGAAGCCAAAGTGTCGCAGGAGAAACTCTCGCCCAAAGCGGGCGCTCGCCCCGGCGAACGCGCTCCCGCAATCACGTCGACGATGTCCTCCCCGCAACGCCGCTTATTCGGCGCGCCAGAGGGCGCGCGCCGCGGCTGCAAGCGTTTGACCTTGCAAGCGTCGTACTCAAGCTCGCGCGCCAATGGCGCGCGAGCTTGGGTACGACGCTCAGAACGACGTAACTGATAGCACAGCCAATGGAGACCGCTGGTGACACAGATGCCGAACGGTTTTTCGTTTCTCCTAGCCATATACAGCTTTCGCTGTAAAAAAAGGTAATGAACTGTGAGCTTGTACGCTCGTACCACGCGATATTACTACGAGAGTACATGTATTGTGACGCCCGTATACAGGACACGTGTATTTCTAAAGCGTGAACGTCATTTTCACTGCATTTCCAAGCAGAGGAAGTTACTTTACGCGCGCTTCCAAGCGAAAGCGTGGCTGTGTGGTAAAACGCGTGCTTGCCACGCGGCGGGCCCGGGTTGGATCCTCACTGGGACCCGGAAATTTTTATAATGTATTTTATTCGAATCTCTCCAATCGCGCGCCTCGGCCGCGTGTTCCTTTTTTTTTCTGTTGCCACGTATGGAATAGAAAAGTAATGAAGAAGGAAGTGCCACAGAGACAGCAGGAGTGGTCAGAATGGAGGCGCAAAGAAACAGCGACAGGCAACGGAAAAAAAAGGGTAATGAACTGTGAGCTTGTACGCTCGTACCACGCGATATGTACGCTTTTGCCACGCGATATTACTGCGAGAGTAGATGTTGTATTGTGACGCCCGTATACAGGACGCATGTATTTCTAAAGGGTGAACGTCATTTTCACTGCATTTCCAAGCAGAGGAAGTTACTTTACACGCGCTTCCAAGCGAAAGCGTGGCTGTGGGGTAAAACTCGTGCTTGCCACGCGGCGTGCCCGGGTTCGATCCTCACTGGGACCCGGAAATTTTTATTATGTATTTTATTCGAATCTCTCCAATCGCGCGCCTCGGCCGCGTGTTCCTTTTTTTTCTCTTGCCCCGTATGGAATAGAAAAGTAATGAAGAAGCAAGTGCCACAGAGACAGCAGGGGTGGTCAGAATGGAGGCGCAAAGAAACAGCGACAGGCAACGGAAAAAAAAGGTAATGAACTGTGAGCTTGTACGCTCGTACCACGCGATATTACTGCGAGAGTACATGTATTGTGACGCCCGTATACAGGACGCGTCTATTTCTAAATCGTGAACGTCATTTTCACTGCATTTACAAGCAGAGGAAGTTACTTTACGCGCGCTTCCAAGCGAAAGCGTGGCTGAGGGGGGAAAACGCGTGCTTGCCACGCGGCGGGCTAGGGTTCGATCCTCACTGGGACCCGGAAATTTTTATTATGTATTTTATTCGAATCTCTCCAATCTCGCGCCGAAAAACTGGGAACCGCTGCTCGGATCGTCGCCGTTTTCGGCGTGGCGACCGGCGGCGCTCGGGGCATGGCGTCGAGCGCGGAGGCGAGTGCGAAAGCGGCGTTCTTCGACAAGTTTGCCGGTGACGGCCGCACGAGTACGGCAAACCCCGTCTGCCGGGGCGGCAGTTCGGCCGCCGAAAAACTGGGAACCGCTGCTCGGATCGTCGCCGTTTTCGGCATGGCGACCGGCGGCGCTCGGGGCACGGCGTCGAGCGCGGAGGCGAGCGCGAGAGCGGCGTTTTTCGACAGGTTTGCCGGTGACGGTCGCACGAGTACGGCAAACCGCGTCTGCCGGGGCGGCAGTTCGGCCGCCGAAAAACTGGGAACCGCTGCTCGGATCGTCGCCGTTTTCGGCGTGGCGACCGGCGGCGCTCGGGGCACGGCGTCGAGCGCGGAGGCGAGCGCGAGAGCGGCGTTTTTCGACAGGTTTGCCGGTGACGGTCGCACGAGTACGGCAAACCGCGTCAGCCGGGGCGGGCGACCCATGGAGGTCTGGGTGCTTATCGCTGCTATTACAAGGGGCAACGGCCGCCCCGGCAGACGCAGCGCTGCTCGGGGAGACACAGTCCGAAACCGCGTCAACCGGGGCGGTGGCTCCGGAGACCAAGTCCAAAACCGCGTCAGCCGGGGCGGCGAATCTCGCGCCGAAAAACTGGGAACCGCTGCTCGGATCGTCGCCGTTTTCGGCGTGGCGACCGGCGGCGCTCGGGGCACGGCGTCGAGCGCGGAGGCGAGCGCGAAAGCGGCGTTCTTCGACAGGTTTGCCGGTGACGGTCGCACGAGTACGGCAAACCCCGTCTGCCGGGGCGGGCGACCCATGGAGGTCCGGGTGCTTATCGCTGCTATTATAGGGGGCAACGGCCGCCCCGGCAGACGCGGCAAAAGTGCGCGGTGCTCGTCAGCAGACGGCTTTTTCTGGCTACCGAGAGGATGAGGAACGTTGCCCAGTGCTTGCCACGGCGACTTGAGCCGACGGAGGTCGATGGAAGCTCGATGTTGCCCGTCGGTGTGCGCAGAGACGAAGTGCGAAACCTCGTCAGCCGGGGGCGACACGGTGGTGAAGTCAATTGTCGTATGTGTCGTGCCCCATGCTCGGTGAAGTGGCCACGAGAACGGACACGTTGTTTGCGACTCCGGCGTTTCCCAGCCGACGTAAACTTGTGCAGAGTCGTGGCGGGGTCGTGGTGCCGCACGTTTTTGCCCTCATCATCGGCGAAACATTTACGAGTACGGGCCCGTATGTAGGACCTCGACGTTGAGCAAGCGACGTAGACGTGCACCGATTCGTGGCCGGCTCAAGGTGCCGCACGTTTTCGAGCGTAGCCCCGGTGAAAATTTAACAAGTACGGGCACGTTTTTTACGACCTCGGTGCTGTGCAGGGGACGTAGGCCTGGACTGATCCGTGGCCGGCTGAAGGTGCCGCACGATCTCGAGTGTATCCTCGGTGAAAATTTCACGAGTACGGGTGCGTTTTTGACGACTTCGTTGCTGTGCAGGCGACGTAGACTTGCACCGACTCGTGGCCGGCTCAAGGTGCCGCAAGTTTTTCGAGCATGCCCTCGGTGAAAATTTCACGAGTACGGGCGCAATTTCCACGACTTCGGCTTGGTGCAGGCGACGTAAACTCGTGGCCGGCTCAAGGTGCCGCACGTTTTCGGCCACATCCTCGGTGAACGTTTCACGAGTACGGGTGCGTTTTTCACGACTTCGGTGCCGT
>JALIZH010002207.1:0-11008 GCA_030522465.1 Rhipicephalus appendiculatus
GTTAGAAGAAATTTGGACGTCCGTGTTTGGACACCGTGAAAGGACACAGCAATACAAACGACGCTTTCCTCCTCTCTCTTCTGCGCGCCCTTCTAGTACATGAATCCCCGCAAATTCGCACAATTCATAGCCGTTCAAAATTGTCGTGATAACTGAAGTTGTCGTTCGTCACGTTCTACGGAAAAAAATAATCTATATCCTTGAAACATCCTGCTGAGAGATTCACAAAATCTTCTTACATTCAAACGCGCATACTTAGAACTCGTAAATTGAGGGGAATCAGTTCGATATATCGTATATCGTTTTACCACTCTGACGTGTGCGTAGTCCACCGCGGTGGTGTAGCAGTTACGGTGCTCGGCTGCTGACCCGAAGGTCGCGGGTTCGATCCCGACCGCGGTGGTCGCATTTTGATGTAGGCAAAATGATCGGAGCCCATGTACTGTGCAATGGCAGTTTCACGTTAACGAACACCAGATGGTCGAAATTTCCGGAGCCCTGCACTACGGCGTCCCTCATAATCATATCGTGGTTTTGGGACGTTAAACACCAAAACTTAATATTGATGATGTGTGCCTTGCACCCAATATCTATGTGAACCGCTCATGAAATAAAACATTTGAATGTTGTGCTTAAACTAGTCCCTCTGGCCTTTTAATAAAGTTCTTTGTATGTATGTATGTTGTGCTTTGTCCCGTTAACCTCTGTGCGTCCGTGTGTCATGTTCGTTGTAGTTCCTTTGAGTAGGCTTTGTATTCAAAACTTCATATACAGTGAAACCTCGGTGATACGATCACGGATCATACGAATTTCGGGGGTGATACGAATTTTTATTTGGTCCCGGCCAAGGCCCATTGTACGGCAATGTAATGGAGTACGGTTGTTGCGAAACGATTTTCACCCCTCGACGTTTCATACGAACGTACGCTACTGCCCAGGTACGAATAGGTGCTGTCCGCGCTGTCGCGGAAGACGCGTCAAGCATGTGCGAGCCCGGGAATGCAAGCGCGGGCATACACGCCACACCGAAAAATCGTCAGAATCGCCGAGTAAGAAAAATACGTTTCTCACGGTCAGAATAAACCTTCAGAGACGGGTCACAGCCTCGAAGATTGTGTGCGCGAATCTTTGAGGCTCTGATGTGCCTCCGTGTGCCTTCGCGTTAGGTTAGAGAGGGCATTGGCGCCATGTTTCTTTTTTTTTTAAAGCGTCGAAGCGGGCTCCTGCTGTTGTATTGTTTACACGGGCCTGCTTCGTGCATGAGACATAGTGTGAAAGTAGAAGAGGACCGAAAAAAGGCGAGGATGCACCTGTGCGGGCATGGACTTAAATCTCGGAAAAAACATCCCCAACCCCTCCGCGATAAAAACCATAACATAGGACCGTGGTTCTGAAATTTTGTGGCCTTGATCTATCGCGCCAAAGCGCTTCTTCCGTTACTCTCGCCGCGGTACTTCGGTGTCATACGAAAAAGTATACTAAAATTTGGAAGAGGCTACTGCAGTCGCGGGTCACAACGCACCTGGTTCATTAATTAAACACGCGCGTACGGACCGTATATTTACGAGTGCTGGTATGATTGCCGACATCTAAAAACTTAATTGACAATCATTCAGAGTTCTTCGTGACGTTGCTGCGGCCCTGAGAAACCATAAATGAAAATGTACGCCAGCTTTCATTTGTCGCATGCTAATTTTTCATGCTTTCTGGTGATACGAATTTCGGATGATACCAATATTTTTGTTGGTCCCGTGAGATTCGTATCACCGAGGTTTCACTGTTGTTCTATTTAAAACTTACCGATATAACGGTCATTTTTGAGCTCAAGCTGGCATCCCAGCACTGCTTTGGGATTATGAAAACAGGCAGTTTGGCGGCAATACGTGTAGGCTTTTTTTTCTTTTTTTTAGTTTCTTTATTCCGCTTATTTTAGATGGTGTGGATTTTGCCTCTTTGTAAGAGGGACTTATGCTAGAGAAAATACGGTATCGATGAGAGCAGCACATATCATAAAACACTGCTGTTTATGTTCTAGATGCATGCCCAGCATTCATGTACCAGTGCAGAAAATCGCCACCGATCGTATTCTCTTAATACGCTGAACGAATGGCGAATGCCCATAAGCGTGCGCAGGGTTCCCCTTCAGGGGGGGCGAAGGTTCGTCGCAGCGCCCCCCCTCCCTATTATGTCAATGTATGGGGCTGACTTTGCGCCCCCCCATCTCGCCCCCCTACAATGTATAGGGCTGACTTCGCGCCCCCCCCTTCTCGCCCCCCTTGCCCCCCCCCCCCCCCCCCGTGCGCACGCCTATGCGAATGCCCACGATGAGCCTACTGTATCGAGGACGAGAAATCACGAGGGAAAGCACGTGAGGAATAAAACGGGTGTCTACTCGCTCCACGCTGCGCCTTGCCGATCACACTGCTGCAGAAGCACTCGATAAAGCCCCTTTATGTGAGAAACAGTGAATGTCGTGTGAGGGACCGCCAACTGCTCGGTGCGTGTGTTTCACTACATCTATGGAGTGTTCCGACTATTTTGAGCAGCTGTTTTAGCCGACGGTAGAAACTTTGTTGCCCGCAGAAAACCACAGGTTTCTATGCGCCGCAGGAATCGGGTTATCCCCACAACCGAGTACAGAAAGTGCGAGCGTTAAAGGAGTGCTGACACAAAATTTAAATATCCTCGGCTTGTTCCTCTAAATAATAACCCGGGTGTCTGGAACCCTAATAAAAACACTGTCGTGGTGCTTGGGAGCGCACTGAATATATTTTTAATACTCCTACAATAAAAAAGAGCTTTCGGTTTCGTTAACGAGGACAGTAGCGTAGCCAGAAATGTTTTTTCGGGGGGGGGGGGGGGGTTCAACCATACTTTATGTATGTTAGTGCGTGCGTTTGTATGTGTGAGTGCATATATACGCAAGCAAAACTGAAAAATTTCGAGGGGGTTTGAACCCCCCCAACCCCCCCCCCCCTTTGGTTACGCCACTGATCGAGGGGGCGGCTTTGCAGTGACCAGTGAACACAGGTCTTACGTCACAAGATAACTGCAACTCGCGAAATACTAGCACCAGCTCTGTCATATGCGGTCACGTAAACAAGGATGAGTGAATTGTCGTCGAGAGACTCCGACAAGAATTTCTGCAATAAGGCTGCATGCAGGGCGCAGACTTTGCAAACACAGTAAACTGTGTTGACTTGTCGTCATAATGTACATTGTGGTGCGGCTGGCTTGCAGATATGTGGCGACAGAAACTTTAAAATCAAAGTAAAATATTTTACACGTATTTTCTGTATCCACTGTGTGGAGAGCGTTAATAGCGCATTTCATCGCAACGAAAAATGTCGCTTTTGGGGCACCTAAAAATCCTGTCAGTACTCCTTTTAAATGGACAACTCTGCGCGGCGAAGTAGAACACTTAGAACTCGTGCAAGCGAGAGAGATATACAAAGAGAAGTTAGAGATAGAAAACAACAGAAAGAAATACAAAAATAGAGAGAAGTAAAGGGAATAAACGCACGAAAAGACAGAAAGACAGATAGGGACAGAAAAGCATAGACACAGTCGCGAAAAAGAGCTAGAAAAAAAAAGAGAAAGACAGAAAGAGAAAGAAGCAGAGAGAGATAGAGATAGAAAGAAACACACAAAAAAGAGATAGGAAAACGCAGAGAGTAAGGTAAAAGGCAGAAAAAAAGAGAGAAATGAAGGGAAACAAAGAAAGAGAGAGAAAGAAGAAGACAGACATAAAGATAGAAAGGGCGATAAAGAGAAAAAAACATGGCTGATGCCATCTGTCATAGCAATTGGTATAACACGAAAGTTTGATGTGTTTTCACAGAGCTTGTTGAGCGTTTATTGTGCATTGTCTCGCTTCAAGGGCGAAGGCAATGAATGCTACAGCAACAAATTGTACTGTCACGCGAAGAACGGCAAGCAGCTAGAAACTTGCAGCGCGCTCCTCAAGCAGAAATGACGCACGAAATGAGCATACTCAGGATGAGCCCGGACTAACAATTGTCACATCTCGACAACTAAAGGGCGCTGCTCAAACACAAAGAAAGCCGCAGAAAACGAAAGAACAAGTATACACAGGACGAGCGCGAACAATTGTCACAATTGTTACTTCGTGTGTGAGTAGCACGCTCCCTTTCGGAAACGTGGCCGCTGCGGCGAGTGAACTGACCTTCGTGTACTCTTTAACCACTGTACCTTCAAAGCAAACTTGCACTGGAAGCAGAGGATGTACAAGCGTCACGATGCCCCTCAATCACGAGATAAGCGCTTGCACACGAGCGACCTCGCCCTGTGAAGGCACGCGCCTGTCGCAACGAGAGGGGGCGATGACCTTTAGAGCGCGCCCTCCGCGCCACCTTCGCACCATCTCTAGTGTTGACGAAAACGCGCTGAAGTCGCCCAGCTCTGAGGACCGCCATTCGTATATGGTGTATATAAATAGCTCGCCGTTAGTAAGCTGAAGAACCTACGCTCAGGGGCCGAGTGGTTTCGCGCCGTGCGCTGCGGAGCGAGAGGTCGTAAGATCAAGGGGTTGTAAATTTTTTCTTTGCAATCTGGTAGTGTATATTTTACAACGTCGTATCCGTGACGGAAATACATCAGTGGAGCCGTGGTGGACCCCGGCATAAAACACTTTCATTTTAATAAATAGGTAGAGAGAGAAATAAATAAGTAGAAACAAAGAAATGGATAGCAAGAGGTAAAAAATGGATACAAAAAACAGAAAATAAGAGGAAGAAAGAGAAGAACGAAAGAAAAAATTGTGGCGAAGGGGTATGTAGGGGAGCGTGGTTCATCTCCACTAACGTGAAACCTGGGGACAGAGCGGAGCATGCAGTGGTTACGGGTCTAATCGGAGCCCCCAGACAAAGGCGAAGTATGCAGTGGTTACGGGTCTAATCGGAGCCCCCAGGCACAGAGACCCGCAGTCCACTTTTTAGTTAACGCGCAGGCTGCGAATCTTTATTGTTCAACTACGCAGAAGAGAAATCTGTGATCGACACTACATTGCAGGTCAAGATCCAGTGCCTATGTAGAATGCGTGGCCGGTGAACGTTTGCGCATTGCGAGCACTCGCTTTTTTCTTTTTTTAGATGCGAAGCATCTTATGCTCGCGGCTATGTCCGTCGCTCCCGCGTCCCCCGTCCCGCGTCCCGTGTCCCGCGTCCGGCCACTTTCATAGAGTAGGGAAGCACCCATTATGCGAACCAGAACACTGTAGTAATATGAAGGCCGTCAACCCTACCACAGTCATCAGAGTCATGGCCTAGAGCACAGAGAGGCTGCTTAGCAATGGCTAGGCAGGTGGTGCCTGTCGCCCAGGTTGACCCCATTCCTTAATCTAGCTTGCATGTGTTTGGAGGGGGGCTTAGTCCGTCCCTTGTTCCCGCGTCCCATACCACCACAGCGCATGCGCGTCCCCTCCCCTATCCTCTCCTACGCTCACTCCCTTCCTCTACTCTAGGAATCATCTACTCTACGGAGCGGCGTCCCACATCTCCACAGCGCATGCGCGTCCTCTCCCCCTCTCTCCTCTAGGAATCCTTTACTCTACGGAGCGGCTCCGGCGTCCCACATCCCCACAGCGCATGCGCGTCCTCTCCCCCCTCTCTCCTATAGGAATCATCTACTCTACGGAGCGGCTCCCGCGTCCCACACCCCCACAGCGCATGCACGTCCCCTCCTCCTCTCTCCTCTCCTACGGTCCCCCCCCCGTCCTTTCTCTACGGAGCGGCGCGCACGACAGGTGGTGTGACAGCTGCATAATCTGCTGGGGGGCGCCACGGTAGTTCCGCGGTATGAAAATGACGGAGCGCGCGCGCCTCATTTTGTCTCCCGTGCAGCGCCACGATGAGCGCCCGGACCGCTGATGAGAAATGAGAGCGGCGACGTTCCTCCCGCTCAAGCTAATTATCTCCCCAGCTGCTTCGCATCCACACATGGTTTCCCTTTAGCGGGAGATGGGGAATTTTTAGATGCGAAGCATCTTATGCTCGGGGCTATGTCCGTCCCTCCCGCGTCATTCCCGCGTCCCGCGTCCGGCCACTTTCATGAAGTAGGGAAGCACCCACTATGCGAAACAGAACACTGTAGTACAATATAAAGGCCGTCAACCACCACTACAGTCACCAGAGTCATGGCCGAGAGCACAGAGAGGCTGTTTAGCAATGGTTAGGCAGGTGTTGTGTGTAGCCCAGGTTGACTCCATTCCTTGATCTTGCTTGCATGTGTTTGGGAAGGGGCGGCTTAGTCCGTCCCTCCTTCCCGCATGCCACACCTCCACAGCGCATGCGCGTCTCCTCCCCCCTCTCTCTCTTCTCTCCTACGCTCACCCCCTATCTCTCCTCTAGGAATACTCTACTCTACGGAGCGGCGCCCGCATCCTACACCCCCACAGCGCATGCGCGTCCCCCTGCCCCTCTCTCTCCTCTCCTAAGCTCAACCCCCTTTCTCTAGTCTAGGAATCCTCTAGTCTACGGAGCGGGCCCCCGCGTCCCACACCCCGACAGCGGATGCGCGTCCCCTACCCCTATCTCACCTCTCTTACGCTTAACCCCTTTCTCTACTCTAGGAATCGTCTACTCTACAGAGCGGCGCATGCGCGTCCTCTCCCCCTCTCTCCTACGCTCAGGCCCTTTCTTTGCTGTAGGAATCCTCTACTCTACGGAGCGGCGCCCGCGTCCGACATCCCCACAGCGCATGCGCGTCCTCTCCCCCCTCTCTCCTACGCTCACCTGCTTTCTCTGCTCTAGGAATCATCTACTCTACGGAGCGGCTCCCGCGTCCCACAGCTCATGCGCGTCCCCCCCCTCTCTCTCCTCTCCTACGGTTCCCCCCGTTCTCTCCTCTAGGAATCCTCTACGGAGCGGCGCGCGACAGGTGGTGCGACAGCTGCATACTCCGCTGGGGGGCACCACGGTAGTTCCGCGGTATAAAAATTACGGAGCGGGCCTCATTCTCTCTCCTGTGCAGCGCCGCGATGAGTGCAGCGCCGCGATGAGCGCCCGGGCCGCTGCCGCGAAACGAGAGCGGCGACGTTACTCCCGCTCAAGCTAACCATCTCCCCGCGGCTTCGCATCCACACATGGTTCCCTTTAGCGGGAGATGGGGCAAGTTTTAGATGCGAAGCATCTTATGCTCGGGGCTCTGTCCGTCCCTCCCGCGTCCCCCGTCCGGCGTCCGGACAGTCATCAGAGTCATGGCCGAGAGCACAGAGAGCCTGCTTAGCTATGGCTAGGCAGGTGGTGTCTGTCGCCCAGGTTGACCCCATTCCTTGAGTCATGGCCGAGAGCACAGAGAGGCTGCCTAGCAATGGCTAGGCATGTGGTGTCTGTCGCCCAGGTTGACCCATTCCTTGATCTTGCTTGCATGTGTTTGGAGGGGGCATAGTCCGTCCCTGCTTCCCGCGTCCCACACCACCACAGCGCATGCACGTCCCCTCCCCCCCTCTCTCCTACGCTCACCCCCCTTTCTCTCCTCTAGGAATCCTCTACTCTACGGAGCGGCCCCCCGCGTCCCCCTCCCCCTATCCTCTCCTACGCTCACCCCCTTTCTCTACTCCAGGAATCATCTACTCTACGGAGTGGCGCCCACATCCCCACAGCGCATGCACGCGCCCTCTCTCTCCTCTCCTACGGTCTCCCCCCGTACTTTCCTCTAGCAATCCTGTACGGAGCGGCGCGCACGACAGGTAGTGTGACAGCTGCATACTCCGCTGGGGGCGCCACGGTAGTTCCGCGGTATGAAAATGACGGAGCGCGCGCGCCTCATTCTCTCTCCTGTGCAGTGCCGCGATGAGCGCCCGGACCGCTGCCGTGAAATGAGAGCGGCGACGTTCCTCCCGCTCAAGCTAATTATCTTAGTCCGTCTCTCCCTGTTTTTATTGCACTCTATATTGAAACTGAACACAAGATGCAAATCACTTTCCTTGCTACAATATCTGCTGCGAAACGCTCTTGATATTCCCTGTAGTTGACGTTGCGGCACCCAGAATGGGAGCCTTTTTTCGCAATGATTGTGAACAAGGCTCCCATTCTTGGTGGCGCAACGTCAACGCGTTTTTAATCTCTTGTGGTCGGTGTCCTCGTCTTTTTATACAATGGTTCGTCCCGAATAGACGGGTGTTCTTCGAAGTCTTGATTGCATTCCTATAGCATTTGCATAAAAATGGGTAAGAGTACCACTGCCAAGCAAACATTCATTGCATCCAGTGTGTCAGCTCAGCTTTTTCCACCGTGAGCACCTTTTTACAAGAAATTACCGTAGGTTAAAGTAAAATTGTTACCGAAGTATGCGCCACCAAAGCGTACCACTTAAAACACCTTGTTGTCGGTTCCGTGTTCGAGCAACACCACCTATTCTTGGCTCGGGCCCCTGTAGGGCCCGATCTGCGGTCGGGCCGGGCCGGGCCGGGTAGGCGAACTTTTTCCTCGGGTACGGGCCGGGCCCGGGTCTCGCTTTGAGTCACCGGGCCGGCTCGGGCGGGTAAGTTTAAACAAGTTCCGGGCCCGGGCCGAAAATCCCGGCCCATGCAGCGCTCTAGTTCAGGGTTTATCGCAGAAAGGGCGAGCGCTGAGGTGGTGGCGCCCGCTCTTGCGCTCAAGCAAAATCGACCATTGCGGCGACTCCGAGACCCTTGAGCACCTTCTCTGTGGTTGTCCAGCGCTGGCGCAGAAACGCTGAAGGCTCACCACCGCCTGCAGACAACAGGGACTCCCTGCGACGACCGCAGACGAACTGCTGTTCCCATCGCATCCCAAACTCCGGGCTCTCCATAGCCTCTTGGAGTTTGTGGAGGTGACCGGGATCACCACCTTCCGTTGAGCGCCCACTACTTGCTGGCTTCCCTTCACCATCGGCCTCCCCCATGAATGGACGAGACCCTGTCTGTTTCTCTTTTTCTTTTTCTACTATCCTCTTTATTTCCCACTTCCCCCTTCCCCTGACGCTGCGCCGTGCTCCCCATTGGGCTGCAGAAATAAGCATCATTTCCCTAACAAACCACTACTACGACTACGACAGCAGCAGCAGCAAGCAGCAGACGATGAGCACGCCGACACGCCGAGACCCTGATGTGCTTCGCCCCCTTAAATTAGAGAAAGAGGCAAGACCACGCAGTCCGATCGTCCTTCAGGCTGGGCACCACTAGTACGAAGCTGACATAGTTGTTTTGTTTGATGCAGCCGCATTATTTCCCTATGAATTTCCCTTAAAGACTTGCCATGTTCGAAAATAGTTTCCATTTAAAGAATTATTCGATATCGCTGAGCTAGATAGAGTCGGGTTCGACTCTGGTATAGAGAGCTTGGAAAATCGGAAACCGGCCGCGCGAAATTGCAGAGGAGTTGCTGAAACCTGTCTGTGAGATTGAGTGGCGGGCGGTTAAGAGGTGAATGCTAAAATATTCTCCGCAAGAAAAAAAAAAAATGAGTTCACAGTTAAACACACGCTTTAGAAGTGCTCGGCCGACAAACTCACGTCCTGTTTATTCGCTGCATTGTTCCTGCCATGCTTTGTACCAAATGGGTCACTCATCCGGCTTGAGGCTTAATCTGCGAGCCGCAAAATCTAGGATGAGAACAAAAAAGACATATCCTAACGTGGTCCAATTTGTGATGGCGTGCGGCGATTTGCATCGCCCAACTTACCCTCCTTACATATGGTTGTATTAGTTTTATTAGAGCTATATATATATATATATATATATATATATATATATATATATAATCATCATCAGCCTGTCTACGCCCACTGCAGGGCAAAGGCCTCTGCCATGTTTCGCCAATCAACGCGGTCCTGTGCTTTCTGCTGCCACGTTATACCTGCAAACTTCTTAATCTCATCTACCCACCTAATTTTCTGTCTCCCCCTCATGCGTTTGCCATCTCTTGGAATCCAGTCAGTTACCCTTAACGACCAGCGGTTATCCTGCCGACGTGCTACGTGCCCGGCCCATATCCATTTCTTCTTCTTGATTTCAACTATGATATCCTTAACCCCCGTTTGTTCCCTGACCCACTCTGCTCTCTTCCTGTCTCTTAAGGTTACACCTATCTACACACACATATATATATATGTGTATATATATATTGTGAAGACAAAAGAAGGACACTGGGGTTCGGCGCGCGGAGAGCTAGGGCGAAGCAGAGGAGGAAGAAGGTCAGATAAAGAACAGCCGGCCCAGCGTACGGGCGTTGTCTCTCTGTCTCTTCCTTATTCATTACAATATATATATATATATATATATGTATATATATATATATATATATATATATATATATATATATATATATATATATATATATATATATATATATATAGGAAAAATATATATACGCTTCTAAAAACTGTTTATTGGTGACGTTTCGATCGGAGACCGATCTTCATCAAGACAAAATTTACCCGGCGCCGATGCGCTTTTATATCATCGCCGTGCCGAGAGAAAGAGAGAAAAAAAAAAGAAAGAAGAAAAAAAAAGGTGAGAAGAAGCGTACATACTGATAACTGGTCACACGACCACGTGCGCGTACTGCTACATGCGCATAGCACCTGTATTTAAAAAAAACGGTGCAAAAATAAACGAGTGGCCAAAAAAAGAGAGCGTGGTCACACGACCATGTGCGCGTATTTCTACATACTTAGACATAAAGACGTGTTTTCTAAAAAGAAAAAAAAAAAACGAAAACACCAAGCGGACATGTTAAGTACATTCCCTGTGGTGCCCCCGGCACATACCAAGATATACGAAGAAGCATGTTTCAAGAAAAAAAAGTGAACAAACCAAAAATATGTAGATATACATCGATGGTCCAGGTGGGCACGTTAAGCACATTCCAGTGGTACATTGTGAAGGTTCACTACGCAGGCTCATCTCTTCCCGGAGCTTGAACACAACAACACAGTACATTCCTCCTTTCGTCCATTTTCACGTCCCACCTATTCTCCCCTGCCCCTCCTTACCTGCTCCTGAAGCCTAGTGAGGGGGTCTACG
>JALIZH010002208.1:0-11764 GCA_030522465.1 Rhipicephalus appendiculatus
ATACGCTATCTTTTAGAAGAGCACAAAAATACCCCTGGAAAGCACAGCATGCATCATGAATCTTAAGCTTATAGAAAGCTATAGAGAAACGTACCCATTAAAACCAATTGCGCAACGCACGCATGGTAGTGAATTGGTAGTGCGCAGCACTGTTGTGTTCAAACTACGTGTTTATGTTCTATTCTGCGTGATGTGAAAAGGCTGGGTTGATGAAAGTGAATTTAATGACCCCTACCTACACATTGAGCAAGCCCTATCACCTCGTTGACCATGCATTTACTCCATTAGGTAAGCATGTATTATTTAGTATTTTTTGCTTCTGTAACACATTTCGTGATTTAAATTGAAATGTAATAAAATGTGGCAATAAGAATGTCAGTTCCTGCTGATTGCTGAATAATGTACACTCCTACTGTGAGAAGCTGTGCAGCATTCACAGATTTATCCGCCCTTTATGCGGCATTACGCGTTAGCGTACTAATAACAATAATCATGGAATATTCGCGCAAACCAAAAACGCGAACGCGTCTCCCTTCGTCCACAGTAAGTACTCCCTTTCATAGTGTTGCAATTATGAACAGCCGCCCTCTATATCCGTGGGCCTTGGAGTGACATCAACATTTGTTAAGTAGAATGCTGTCCCCTCATCACTTTGAACTCAGAGATACAAACACCAGTGGGGTCTAAGGGATTTTTTTGTCCTTCATACATGTGAATATACCTGAAGTTATGAAGAAAAACTCAGAAAATTAAAAACCAAAATCAATTTTTCGGGGCGACCCCTGCGGCACATGGGGCAGACATTGAACAGCCAAAGAAATAGGTTGCGCGTACTTCAGTACTAAGGTATGCAGCACACGTGTTCCATGCAAGGAATGGTTGGTGCACTGAGGCTCTTCATCGGTCAAGCCATTTTTTCCTGAAGAGATTACGCTGCGTCGCACCTTCAAAACATATATAATTTTCTGTTCGTGCGAAGTTCTGGTCAAATGTTACACGTATTTTCTGCGCACAGGCGTCCTCGTTTTCAGTACTACCGTAAAAATTCTATGATGAATCCGATATTTGAGGATACTTTTTTATCAAACATTCGTTTCGTACCATATATAACGCATGTAACGTTACCATGTAGACAACCATCCTCAACTCCATAACGAAAAACTGACAAGGAAATTGTTAGTCTTTCCAATAAAACTTCGGATGCGACAGGGTAATTGCTCCCCCGAGATAACGTTCCTGTGCGAAGATGCCAGAATATTTACTCTCATAACACTCCTAGCCTTAAAAGCATAAAGTTAACCACGTGAACTTTTTTCGTAGACAGAAACCGTCAGGCTGTGATTGTTGAATTTCGCTGTTGGTTGAGTAATCTTGCTGTTTCGTTTTGTTTTGTGTGGGATATGGCGTGGAGCATCCGTAGAACTCGATCCCGTCAAGGTCATTAAAAAGGGCTTTTATTAATACTGACTGAGGCCATTAAGACCTTGCTATTAGTCTGATGTCCCCATTAATCCTCTCGAGCTTGCTGGTGCGTCTTCATCCTCTTCTGTCTTCCCGCTGGAGCTCGCGATGGAAACAACAGTTTTCTTTCGAACTTATTCTTGCTCCTGATAGACTGATATATAACTCATTCAGTCACCATTACAACGCACACAATGGCTGTAGAAAATGCGCACAATGTGCGGCAACATAGTCAACGAGCAGAGAATGAATTCCCGCCGTTTGTGTATTTTAACCCCGGCAACCCTTGGTACACCTAAGCAAAATACAAGTTTTGTATAGCCGTCGAAGAGTAATGGACGCTAAATAATGTAGCCAGTTCGAAGATAACCACCGTGGTTTTACTCAGATAAAATACTTTCACGGCGTACAATAAAGCGCATATTCTTGGACTGTGTTTCCCTTTTTTCTGAGCTACACTTGTCAAAATAATTAAATTGACATTTCCAAACGGTGAAAGTGGTGTATAATGGCGAACTTGGCATAAATCGCTCCGGCATGGAGCAGGTACGCGCAGATAAGCAAACAAATTGAATATAGCCCAAATTCTGAACTTAGATAGCCACTGCAAACAATCTGAAAGATCGTAATTTTTGTCACTTTGTTATATTTCCTCGCTGCTGCACGCAGGCGTTGACCAATTATCTCCAGGTTTCCCATCTCTTGCGATCTGATGACAATTGTTAGATGCGATTTTTGTGATTTCATCTCGCCATCTATCTGCCATCCGAGGCTGCGTTTGCCAGCTCTTGATAAATTCGGAATAATTTTTTTTTATTGCAGAGTCTTATAGCCGGCAAAGAAAATCCGTCCTATCTTGTAAGATTGAGCTCTCAAAATGCGGTATGGGACAAGCAAATAACTTGCATCCGTGCTACGGCAAAAGACGCTGCTGGTGATACTTTGACCACTGAAGCTACGTTTAAACATAACGGTCATACGTAAGTACTTTACTTTTCTGCGTCTGGAGTCTATCATGTTCAAACTAGCGCCACGCACGCATGTCTACAAGTCACTGTAGGCTTGTTCTGTAGATGAAATATTTTGAATTTCCAGATATAGTCATTAATTAACACGATGCACTGCCAAGTTCCTTTCATAGATTCTTACATGACTCAAAATATTCACTGGAGTGTAGTTTTAGCGTGCTCAACATATGCCAGGAGCCGCGAAAACATAAATCTGTGACCATCGCAGAAGCCTGGCCATCGCCATCGAAGAAGGACGTCCACTTGCGACGGCGCTTTTGTGTTCTATCTGCCTGTCTGACTCTGACCGGAACGTGCTTCCTGCATGTTGACGTGCACGTTTTTAAATGCCAAGCATTTCTTAGCGAACTTCGGCGACTTTGGAGCGTATCTATCTATCTATCTAGCTATCTATCTAGCCGCCTACGACTTTGTGCTCTCCTGGCCGTATCGTTAACGGGATTTATACCAAATTTGGTATGACATAACATGACTGTATGATGAACATAAATGGCTGGTCATATCATGAAAATCATGAATAATTTGTCATGAAAAGTATGATTTACATGCCACGCTCATGGCGTGTTTGCGGCCGTTTCGTTAGCTTGATATACACCAAATTTGGGATTGAGGGACGTGACTGTATGACGAACATAAATGACAGGTGGTAATATGCAAATAATCAAGTGCATGTCATGAACAACATGATTTGATTTACATACCACGCTCATGGCGCGCTCGCGGCCATTTCGGTAGCTTGAAATACAACAAATTTGGCATTGAGTGATATGACTGTATGGCGAACATAAATGACAAGTGGCAATATGGAAATCATGACATGTCATGAGCGACATGACTTGCATTCCACGCTTATGGCGCGCTCGCGGCCGTTTCGTTAGCTTGATATACACCAAATTTGGGATTCAATGGCGTGACTGTATGACGAACATAAATGACAAGTGGCAATATGGAAATCATGACATGTCATGTGCGACATGACTTGCATGTCACGCTCATGGCGCGCTCACGGCCGTTTCGTTAGCTTGATATACACCAAACTTGGTATTGAATGACGTGACTGTATGACGAACATAAATGAAAGTGGTAATATGGAAATCATGACTTGTCATGTGCAACATGATTTGCATGCCACGCTCAAGGCGTGCTCACGGCCGTTTCGTTAGCTTGAGATACACCAAATTTGGTACTGAGTGACATTACTGTATCACGAACATAAATGACAGGTCCTAACATGTAAAACATTACGTGCAAATTATGTAAAGCATGATTTGATCCTTCCTGGCGGCTTCGCATTACATCGATTCCCACAGTGCGTGGGATCTGCCGGCATTTTTATTTATTTATTATTTTTTTTTATTTATTTATTTATTTTGATGGGCAAGCATTTCCTTGCCGCGGAAAACTGTGTCTGCACCTATCGCGTACTATAATCACCTCTAAAAAAAGAAAAATATGTATAAAACAAAAACAAAATTAGGCAGATCCCAGATACCATGGGAATCGATGTTATGTGAAGCATTTGGAAGTAAGGTGACTGGGTTGTAATTTTTTTTAATGAGCGAAACGTTACGAAATTACGCTAGAGTTATATACAAATGTTACACGCACAGGCATATGTTGAACAATCGAATATGTTTCATAAATCACTTGTTTACAGTTGTGTAACGATGCCAACATATACATGGGCATTGCCAACACCAGAAGCCGTAAGCTGATATGTATAGAGCTTGTGCTTGCGAGGATGGTAGCCCTGGGTAGTGCTACGTAAACCAACTACATGGGATGGCGCTTAAGTATACAATTGGCGTTAACTCGACATGACTCCTTTATCATAGGAACACATATGTAATGTTTTTAAAATTAGATAGCCGGCACAATTTACGTTTCACCAAGATTACCCCTGCATATGGTCTTTTTTCAAAGCAGTTACGAGACCTGACGTGGCTCTGTGGTACAATGCTTGATTGCCACGCAGAATGCTTGCGTTCGATTCCTGCTGGGATTGATGTCTAATCTTTGCATTCGTCGGGTCAATGCCACCAATGTCAGTTTTTCTTTACGTTGTCGCATTTAAATTATCACCGCCACCGATGTCAGTTTCTCTTAACGCTCTCGGATTTAGATTACCAATGTCTGTCCTCGCCGTTCCTGGGTAGATAAAAATTGTCAAACTCCTGTGGCTCATACCCGCATACAGCGGCCCGTGGTACACGGGTATGAGCCACACGTGTCTGGAGAAATCAGTTTGACGACGTACACGACGGGATATTCACGTCATTCAAGTCACGACCAGCCAGACGTATTCGTCAAATCTTCTTACCTTGCCATTCTAACTTTGGTCGACCTCAAGTTAAGGAGGCAATAACGAGAGCATCCAGACGTAGGCGGCTAGATAGATAGATAGATAGATAGATAGATAGATAGATAGATAGATAGATAGATAGATGGATAGATGGATAGATAGATAGATAGATAGATAGATAGATAGATAGATAGATAGATAGATAGATAGATAGATAGAAACGCTCAATGTGCTTGCAGTACGCAAAGAAATGCTTCGCATTTAATAAATTCTCGTAGCGGCGCTTAACGTTTGAAACCTAGACTTCACGCTGGTTAGCGCTGGTTACACACTTTCTTATTTCCTTATTGCAAACAACAAAACCGTTGCCATTCAAGTGCTATTTCCAAAATTTGAGAATAAGGCATATATAACCAGAAATCAGACATGAAACCAGTCAAGTCTAGAGTGTCACTGGGACAGATTCGCAACCCAGACAGGGTGGAGACAACGCAGGCTGGGCTACGGAGCCGTGGTTCAATATTGCGAATATATCCTAACCATATGAATGCGTACTTAGACGACAAAAATTTACCGTGGCTCATCATAATCCTTAATGCGAAATGTAAGCGGGGCTGTATGCGTTTCCATTTGTTTATATATTGCGGCAAATAATTTAAGCAATGTACTGTGCAATGTCAGTGCCTGTCACAGAACCTCAGGTGATCGAAATTTCCGGTGCCCGCTACTACGGCATCCCTAATAATTATATCGAGGCTTTGGGACGTAAAACACCAAATAATGCTATAAATAATTTCAGCAAGGCATGTATGCAGATACAGTTATACTCGTCGTTATTTGTTTTTTTTTTCCTTTTTCCCTATTTATTATCATTATTTTTATTTTTGTTTTCATTTGTAATCATTTTGCTATTACAGCGAAAGCTGTTATGAGATCACAACAAGCATCATTTTCGCGCCGTAGTTGTCCGCTGCCGCCAGTGTTCATAACTACTATCGCGCGAAATAAAAAAGAAAAACTAAATAAATAAAAAAATATTTACGACATAAGGGGGAATTGAACCCGGGCCTTTGCGTGGTCGCCATGCACTCTACCACTGAGCTACGCCATTGGTTAAAACTGCGGGCCAAACTGACCTAATGCAGGCTTCATGTAGGGTAAGTAACCGGGTTAACATGTAAAGCGCTTTAGAACAGTGAAGTAATAACCAGGCGTCACACAATGTGAATTGCGTAACGAGTGGGTCGTTCAATGCGCCAATGCATTACAACAGCCTCAAACGTAATTCTTCTTCGTCCTCAGCCACATCATCAAAAATGTGCACACAATGTGTGAAGTGAGTAGCGGGTACCGCGCTTTTCCAAAAAATGACGAATAATGGCACAGTGGACGCATCCCCACTACACAAAAATCATGATGATTTATGGTTTAAAAAAAGGTTCTAGAAAGGCCGCTCTTCTACCTTTCGCTGCGACTGTGCTGCGCGTTCCGCGCAGGCCTGGCGGTTTTTAAATGCGAAGCATTTCTTTGCGTACTTCAAGCACTTTTGCGTTTCTCTCTACGTATCTATCTATCTATCTAGCCGCCTTCGTCTGGCTGCTCTCGTGATCGCCTCCTTAATTTGGGGTACCGTAAAATGAGGTTACTTTGTGACAGATTTCGTACGTTTTCATTCTCTCGCTGAACAATTATCAACACAAAGGTGAATGAATGGTGGCATAACGTTGCTGAAACATTCCCTCACACGATGGTATGTTCTACAAATCCGCATTTTTAATACAAACGGCTACATTCAGGTTAAAAACTCTCACAAGGTTGCCTCGTCGTGTGGGGCAACTTTGTGACAACGTTGTTTTTGGCTGAATATGATTGGGAAAAAAAGGGCTCGCATAATGTTACCCCATCAAAAGTTTATTTGCGTTATGCACAATCGCTGTCAGTGCTTTCTTCTGGGCTTTTTTTCAAGAGACGACCTCTTCCTAAGTCGTCTAGCTCTGATACCGGAGGAAGAGCTGCCCTTCTTTTCCGGTTGTCGGTTTTCCTGTTTTCCTCGCTTCTTCTAGATCGGCAACCGATACGCTTTTCCCCCGCTGGGATGTTGAGCATCTTCCTCCTTTCAACCAAATAACATATAATTTAAATTAAAACATAGTGCGTAAGTTTGTGACAGAATTGGCGTGTCACAAAGTTACCCCGCGAAGTATCAACATTTCAGTTTCCTTTCTATAAACTTCAACATAAGTGAGTTGATTAAATTTATATTACAGTTTATTTTAACCTACATATTAACAATCACATGTACATAACTGTTTTCGCTGTTTTTCTCGTGCGGACGGGTCGAGCGCACAAAGTTTACGGTGCTTCAACAATGCGCGCTAAAACTCCATTGAACATGTCGGCGTCTAGAGGGGCTCCGGAGCGTGGGAACTTCAGCCGGCTGCCGCTAGGTGACACGGCATGTCAGGTGAGCTTGTTGAGTGGCTTATAGTTTTTCGGCAGCGCCTGGTCGGGACGCACGATTTAAAGTACAGAAAACCGAGCGCGTGTCACAAAGTAACCCCTGCAGTCACAAAGTAACCTCATTTTACGGTATACCAAAATTTGTATGGCAGGATAAGAGGTATTGACGAATATGTCTAGCTGGTCATGACATGGATGACGTGAAAATTCTGTCGTATACGTCGTCAAACCATTTCCTGCAGACACGTGTGGCACATACCCGTTACCACGGGCCGCGGTATTCGGGGATATGCCACAGGTGTCCGACATTTTATGTCTACCCAGGAACGTCGAGGACAGACATTAGTACTTTAAAAGCGAGAGCTTTAAGAAAAACCGATCTTGGCAGCGTTGACCCGACGAATGCAAATAATAAATATCAGGGCCCCAGCAGGAATCGAACCCTAGCAATCTGCGAGACAATCAAGTATTCTACCACAGAGCCACGCCAGGTATCGGAACTGCTTTGGAAAAAGAACCTATGCAGGCGTAATATTGGTGAAATGTCAATTGTGGTCCAGTGCTGGGTATCTAATTTTATAAACATTACATATGTTCTCCTATGAGGCAAGCGCCATGTCGGGTTAACGTCAGCTGTATACTTAAGCGCCATCCACTGTAATTGGTCCACGAAGCACTATCCAGGGCTACCATCCTCGCAAGCACAAATGCTACATATCGGATTACTGCTTCTGCCCTATCGGAAAACCCAGTGGCACTGTCCCAGCGCCATACCTGATTATGGGACCAGTGTGGCGCTGGATACTGGGACACTGGTACGCTGCACGGGGTACACTGGACGCTGGCGCGCTGCACACTGGGACACGCGTTATGGGCCAAAAATCGGGCTTTTAAATTGTTTTTAAAAATTTTGGTTTCCGGTTATTTTTTTCTTCATCTTATAGCTAATTCCGGTATCCAATAGCAATGTTTTCTCGCTTAGTAACGCAGATTTTCGTCTCTTCGTGCTCGCGCCAACCTGACAGGAGATTGTTTGTTTGTTTGTTATGGGCTGCCTTCGATCAGAACGTCTACCTGGCACGTTTTGCACCAAAACTCACGAGCGCAATCGCAGATGTGTTGCGGCAGTCGCACTGTCTCGCTAAGCTGTTAGTCATACCTACGTAGCAAACATCGTGCATCTGAACTGCTCACTGAACACTGTACTTTTCGTCACCCGTTTGAACATATTTTCTGTCGCCTTGTTTACGTTCCGCGTACTAGATCTGCAGTAGTTCACTCTAGCCGAAACGAGCATTAGGCTTAGGGCCGCACTTCGTGAGCCACGGTCGCTGTGAAGATGGAGGATATATATTCCATTACAAAGTCTAATAACCGCTAAAATGTAGTTTCGATCATAACTGACCCAAGCGAGGTCATATTTGGACCTTCGATTACACATATCAGAAGCTGAAAACGCCGAGATTGGGCGTTGCAGCGGCTAACTGCTGCCGATGACATCCGGCTTTCTGCGGTACGAGCTGGAACGACTGACTGCTAGAGCAGGTTGATCTTGATTATCAGACTAATACTACGGCCATATTGTGTTGCGAATGACGAGTTCTTTCGATGTGGTTTATAAACTACATTGACGACACTCGAGCACACTTCAAGGAAAGCGCACGCGCGCGCTCGACAGATGATTGCTTTAGCCTACAAGCACATCCGTCGCCTAACTGAAACTAAAGCTATATATGTGTAGCACACAGGACAGAACATTTTGAAAATATTCGGTAAATTTTACGCTCGACATCTCGCGATCCAATATAAAGTCTTATAGAAAGTCCATCAAGCGTGCCCAGTTTTTTCCAATGTGCCGCCGGTGTTCCCAGTGTGCGGGCAGACACTGTACAGCGTGACCAGTGCCTCCCAGCGCGCTGTAAGACACTGGGCGACGCTGCACAGTGTGTCCCAGTGCGTTTCAGCGCACTGGGCGACACTGGCCACGCTGTACAGTGCGTCCCAGTGTCTCCCAGCGTGCTGGGAGACACTGGGACACACATACAGCGTTTCCAGTGTTACCCAGCGCGCTGAAACGCACTGGGAGACACTGGAAACGCTGTTTTTTTCGATAGGGTGGTGTAGGTAATATCCATGTTTCTGTTGGCATCGTTATGCAACTGTAAACAACTGGTTATATGAAACACATGCGACTGTTCAACATATGTCTGTGCGTACAACACATGCGACTGTTCAACATATGTCTGTGCAAAAGCAAAGTAGTCCGTTTGCGGGTGATTTCGGTTTTGGTTTCACAAGAGAATCCAGAACGTGCGTTTGTGTACGGACATCCACGGCTTATGATGCTATATTTTGTGAAACAGTGTTCAAAAAGATACATGATATATAGATTTAATCGAAATATAGAAAAAAGCCTTCATATACTTATGGATGCAGCACTGAACGAAGAACTACCTGGGATAATTTCTGAGCTTTTCCCGCAAATCACAGTACATAACGCTAATCCCCCCAGTTGCTCAATTTCGCGTGCAAATCCAGCACCATATAAAAATATTTACTTTATTTAAAGCGATATGAGAGATACTTATGGATCCAGCACTGAAGGAAGAAATACCGGGGATCATTTCTGAGCTTTTCCGCAAATCACAGTGTATAACGCTAACCCCCCGTTGCTCAATATCACTTGCAAAGCTAGCACCATATAGTAATATTTCCTTTTTTTTAAAGCGATACAACATTCCGTATTGCGAAAGAATACAAGAGGCATTTTTATTAATGTGGTCTGCTTCATTTTTCAAAGAAAAGCAGCCACGGCGGAATAGCACCTGAGCAAGTGGGAAGTTCTGCGCTAAAAAAAATTAATTATTTCCTAATTCCTGGTGCACACAGCACCAGCATCGTCGTGTTCATACTTTTGCAGACGCAATAACTTCCTTAAGAAGATCAATTTATTTTGTTTGGGGATGCGAAAGCATAGATGGTCAGCGGAAATCTTGGTCAGTTTGTAATTCCAAGTATGTGAAAGGCACTCCTAAACTTCCGGACTCAAGAACGCTGCTTTTCGAGTGTGTAAAGCACGCTGTCAACCGTACAATAGACACGAACACGTGTGTTGTCAAGGCAAAGCTTTTGCACTGGCTATTTTATCATCGTAAGTCATTCTTAACGCAAAGCGCCAAAAGAGCTCGCGCCGTTGACGCCGATGAGCACAGTGTTAAAATAATCAATTTTCAGAGTGATTGTCTAATATAGACCTTGTATGCTATACAATTTATGAAATGGGCCATTTATTTTACGTAGTGTTTTCAACCGCAGTTTTGCATTCAAGCAGCCGGTCTTGCTGAAGATTGGCAGGTCACCGGCGTCAACTTCACGGTTAACCTTCGCGATGCGAAACCCACTTAGTCGAACGCAACTCCGTCTGCTGTAATTGTGGGTGCGAAAGAATATGATTTGCAACCACTGGTTTCGTTTCTTTCTATCCTACGGATAAAGCTCACCTCACAAACACGCACTCATGCTCGTTTACACGCTTCGATGTGCACCTGCTGCAACCGAGCGACACTCCATCGTTCTTGAAAGAGCTTGAAAACGTAAAATTGACGCCAGAAAACGAAAAAAAGAAACTAGAGACACAAAAAAATGAACAAAAAATACGAGAACCTTTCACGAGTTAAACCTTCTAAATTGAAATAAATGTGCTAGGTAGTATACAAAACTTAGCGTTCGTGGACTCTCTGCAGGAGCAAAGTAAAAGTGTGTGCCTCAGCTCAGTAGCCTTGGCTCCATTGCCGCAGAAAGTTATCACTAGATATTCAGTAATCCAGTTTGCCTCAACAAACAAAGGCAAGTATCGAGCGGCTCTAGGTGCGCTGCACATGTCCGCAAAACTTCACGTGAACTCAGTGCCAGACACTCGTTTTCATGACAGTGGGATGGGCCATTCGTTGGGTCATTGCAGACTGACAAACGCTTCGAATAAAATGAAGAACGCCTGCCGATGGAACCCAGAAACAGGGCCCCTAAAGACAACTTCAACCTACAATTCAACTCCACAGTGACGAATCACTTATGCAACATCCAAAGGAGATTATGCGCGGATTTCACGGTCTTATTCTATCTGTTTGAAGCATCGTTCCGGTTTCTATATACTAACACCTGGGAAAGGTAGTAAAGCAGTTCGTAGAAACAAGAGTAAGCACATTTTCTTTCACTCTTGCACCCTTTCCCCCAAATAATTATGGTTCTCCATGATACCATTTCCGCACAAGACCAATATTTCTGGGAAGAAATCAAGTAGATGCGGCACTGATACGGGTAGCAAAAACTGGTATAGAAGGAAGAAACACCATTAAGTGCAACATAAATAAACGCAGTAAGTTATCAAGCTATTTGGAAGTGCTTACTGTCTCTTTAAAAAATGTTGATTTTAATTTGGAGAAGTTTTCATTTCCTTTGTTTTCGTTACATTACGGCATAGAGACGTGCCCAAGCCGCAATTTGCGATGCTTAG
>JALIZH010002209.1:0-30611 GCA_030522465.1 Rhipicephalus appendiculatus
AAACTTGATGCTGTCCGCTCCACGCGGTTACAAGGAGAGGCCCTATCGTATCCCAATGCATTGCGAGAAGTGTGGCGGAAGTGACGTCAGATTTATGGGGCAAACAAACCGATATGGGGCAAACAAAACAGCAGACGCCCCGCGGCGTGCTCTCCACGCTTGTTCGCTTCTCCGCTGATTTTTCGTTCCGACGTAAACTTAGCGCGTTTTGTGCGGTTTGCATGCAGTAAAACGTTGCAAGCACACGTTTATCAGGCTGTTCGGGTGTGGCAAGCCCGAGCGCTGCGTGCTGAAATGCTTCGAGGAGAGTTTTTGTGCAACAGTACAGAAACTGCCGTAATCCAAGACATTCAGCCCCTGCATCGTTCTGTTCGAACTCACCTGGCAGTGACTTACGCGTTCTGCTGGGCGTTAGGCCTTTCTTCCTATTCGGCGCAACGCCAACTTAGTATTTGACGAAATTTTACGTCGAAAAAAGGACACCGCCGTGGCCTTATTCTTTACGCGATCGTACACGCAAAGTTTGTAATTCCACTGCGCACACAACTACTACCACGCAGCGCGCAAACACCGCGAAATATATACACCACGTAGTCCGATAACGACAGCAAAACTTTATTGCCCTTCCGTATGACGACACAGCCTCTGAACACGTGGTACGATGCCTACGGCGTGTGTTATGTACGGTGCGCCAGACACCAAAAACATACGTTCACGTGTGTTCAGTTGACACAATAGGTAAGAACCAACACAGCGCACTTATGAGAGCTTCGCATGCAAGTACCATGCATTAGTGATCAGCAATGAAGCGATCGTACGTACACACGAAAAGTGACACTCGGTGCTTTCCGCAGTGCACGAGATTTGCACGCAGCTTTCCTGAAAACAAACACAGAAGGAGCAGCACGAGTGAATCCACTATGTAGAGAAGGGAAACTGTACCTTTGACAGTGCAACACAAATAAGGGTAGCGGTGGCGTTGTCAACTAAAGTATCCGACCTAGAGATGGCGCTGCTAAAACTATCAGTGCATGTAATCCGAAGTGTGCACGATCTGGCCATGGTCAAAAAGACCGTAAAGTGTTCAGGGAGCGGAATGGGATGGAAAATAGAGGATGACAAGGCAGAACAAGCTGACGCCAAGTGTAAGCAATGTGAGTTAGAGGCGAAAATGGAAATAATGATGGCTGCCCAGAATGAGCTCAAGGTAAAAATCGCTGAGCTGGAGAATGCGTTGGCGACAGAGCGAGAAAAAACGATGGCTATGGGAGAAGGGCTTAAGTCAGCTGAGGAAGGGTTAGCGAAGGCAGTCATGGTGAACAAGGAAGCAAGCGACGGCGGGAACAGGGGGGCATTAACCCCCATAGTGGGAGACGCGAAGGGGGGAGACAGGTTTGGGGAAGACAGGTGCAGGGGTCATAGGACCCAGTTTCCGCGAGGTGGTTTTGGGGATGGGAGGGAGCAAAACAGCGGCGGTTGCGCGAGCTGGTGACCGAGGCAGTGGCCAGGTGCGGGACAGTCCAGCAGAAAAATCGGAGCACGTGATAATGGCCGGGGACTCGAATTTAGCTAGATGCGCAGAAGCAGTCAAGGAAAGGGTGAGAGGCGACAAACGAGTTTTAATAGGGACGTTCCCGGGACGCAGGCTGGGATCAGTGATGAGACAAGCTAGCGCAGAACTCGCAACTAAAGCTAATGGACGTAACCTCGTGATAATTGCGGGAGGTCTAAACGACGTCTTTAATGAAGAATCAGCCGAACTAGCGACCACATTGGCGAAAGGGGTCGATGACATGCGCGCCATTTCCCCTCAGGTGCAGATAGTGGTATGCACAATACCGGAGGTACCGGTGCGTGACGGGCAACCTGCAAAGAGCGGTTGTCGACGCAAACAAAGATATATGGCAGATGAGTCGAGAGAAAGGCATCGAGGTAGTGGAAATAAACAGAGAGGTACACAGGTGGGGGTGGTTTTCGAAGAGACGGAATACACTTCAATAGGAGGCTTGGTCATGAGGTGGGTTGGCGACTTGCAGGACGCGCAGTAGCTTTTTTTGGGGGGCACGCGGGCCCTTCGGTGTCCAGGGTAGCGTGTAATGAGGACAACAACCAGGGGGGACTCTGGGACAGGTAGTATAGCGAAAAACCAGAGAAAAGGTAAAAGAAGGAAGAAGGCGCGTGTCGCAATTGGTTACATTAACATGCAGGGTGGCAGAAAAAAAGGCAAAATGGTTAGAGATTGAGGGACAGTTAAACAAGGAACAGATAGGTGTTTATGCGGTTACTGAAACACACCTTAGAGACTTGGAAGAGCCACCACATATTGACAATTATATTTGGGAAGGATGCAACAGCATCACATCAGAAAGGAGAGGTGGGGGGTGTTGGAATGCTAATTCATAGCAGAGCAAAATGGGATAGAGTGAAGCAAACGTGTTCAGAGCACCTGTGGGTTTCGGGCACAGTAGGTGGAAAGAAAACGTGGCTAGGTGTAGCTTACTTGTGGACGGGGAATAACTGCAGAGAAAAAAATCTGGAGATAGTGAAATGCATAAGCACCGATATTAAACAATTTGGTCATGATGCCGAAATAATCCTTCTAGGGGACATGAATGCTCACATACATGACCTTGACGGATATTCAGACTCCAATGGCAAGTTATTGCTAGATCTCTGCGAGCAACATAGTCTTGAAATAGTTAACGCGGGGCCTAAGTGTGAGGGACAGATCACGTGGGAAGTCGGAAACAGGCAATCGAGCATTGATTATTGTCTCATGACAGAATGAATCTATGACAAACTTAGAGAGATGAGAATAGACGAGAAAGGTATTAACAGCTTGGGTAGTGATCATAAACGCATAACATTACAAATGGGATATAAAACTGAAAATAAGAACCTAGAATCAAACATTGGCAGCTCGTATTTAAATGAGAAACAAATAACTAATATAGCCGCAAGAGTCGAGGAAGTAGACAAACTGCCAGGCAAAGACTGGAAGTATAGTGAGCTGCTACATGTAATCACGAAAGAAATAGAAAAAGAGAAGAAAAGTATTTCTTCGAAAGGAAAGAGAAAGCCAAAAAGTTGGTGGAACAAAGAAATCCGGGATGGGATCAAGAAGCGACGTGAGGCATCAGGGCAGCACAGACAGGCAAAAAAGGAGAAGCGGCCACAGGATGAAGTCAACCAAGTATGGGAAATATATTTAGAGCAAAAATCTATTGTGCAGAAATTAGTCGAGACAAAAATTAAAGGCGAAAGTGAACGCTGGATGACAGAGATTCGCGAAAAGAAGAAGGCCGCGCCTAGCATATTTTGGAGCCATCTAAAAGCGCTTTGTAGGAAGTCTGTCACAATGCAACAACATATGGTAGATGAAGAAGGAAATCAATTGGAAGGGTATGAAGCGCTAGGATACATCCGAAAGGTAACAGCCGATTCGTTTAAAAAGGTCGCCCAGGGGATTCCCCGGTGAGTAAAAGTATGCAGAAGAGTACAACCGAGGAAGATGTAGTACTTGAGAATTTCAATTGGAAGAAGGCCGAAGGAAAAATTCCTAAGCGCACTACTCCGGGCTTAGATGGGGTTCCCGTCAGCCTCATTAACGAACTAGGACATATCACTAAAGAAGCACTGCTGAAAGCCATAGAAAAGTGCTTACAGGAGAGGGAAATACCAGAAAGTTGGCGAAAAAGTAGAATGAACTTAATCTATAAAGGCAGGGGAGAAAAGGATAACATTCGCTCGTATAGACCGCTAACCATTACATCGGTGCTATACCGGTTGGCGATGCAGGCAGTAAAATTAAAAATAGAAACGTGGGTAGAGCAAATGATATTTTGGGAGAACTCCAGAATGGATTCCGAATCGACAGGCGGTTAGACGATAACCTGTTTGTTCTTACACAGTGTATAGAACTATCAAAAATAGAAAACAGGCCCTTATACGTAGCTTATCTAGACACCACCGGGGCATATGACAACGTTAATCAGGAAATTTTGTGAGATATATTGAAGGAAGTGGGCATAGGTGACGACTGTAGACAGCTTTTGAGGGAAATATACCGAGAAAATACAGTTTGTGTAGAATGGGAAGGAATAAGCAGCAAGGACAGCGTTGACATTAGCAAGGGGCTGAGACAGGGATGTCCTTTGTCCCCGCTGTTATTCATGCTGTACATGGTGAGGATGGAAAAAGCGCTAGAAGGTAGCAACATTGGATTTAATCTGTCACACAAACAGGCAGGCGCGATGGTTGAGCAGAAGCTTCCAGGTCTATTTTATGCTGACGATATTGTCTTATTTGCGGACAGTCAAAATGATATACAGCGGCTGGCAGATATATGCGGAAGGGAGGGCGAGGCTCTAGGACTAGGTTTTATATAGTGCTACAAAATGTGGATTGATGGTATTCAATGATCACGAAGACCATGCGGTCTTAATACAGGGCCAAGAAATACCGAGGGTAAGCGAATACAAGTACCTCGGAGTGTGGGTAAATGAGGGGGGATAGATATATGGAGGTACAAGAGAAAGCATCGGTAACAAAGGGAAAGAGGAATGCTGCAATCATGAAGCACAGAGCGTTATGGGGATACAATAGGTACGAGGTGCTTCGAGGGCTGTGGAAGGGTGTGATGGTTCCGGGGCTTACATTTGGGAACTCAGTGGTGTGCATGAAGTCAGAGGTGCAATCTGGAATGGATGTAAATCAAAGGACTGTGGGACGCCTCGCGTTGGGCGCTCACGGGAAGACGACAAATGAGGCTGTAAAGGGTGATATGGGATGGACAGGTTTTGAAGTGAGGGAAGCTCAGAGCAAAATTAGATTTGAAGAGAGGCTGCGGAAAATGAAGGAGAGTAGATGGGCAGGGAAGGTTTTCAGGTATTTGTATAGAAAAAGCGTCGACACGCAGTGGAGAAAAAGAACTAGGAGGCTCACCAGTAAATATACGGCTAGCAGTGTGGGCGACATGGCAACAAGGAGCATTAAGCGAAAAGTCAGAGAGGCGGAGAGGACTTATTGGATGACAGCGATGGAAAAGAAGTTGGCTCTCAGTGACTACCGAAAGGGAAAAAACGAAATAAGGAGGGAGAGGTTTTATGATAATTCAAGGGGAAGCGCTTTACTGTTTGAGGCAGGTCGGGTTGCCTTAGAACGCGTAGCTATAAAGCGAGATTCTGTAACGAAGAAGAACAATGTACATGCTGTGGGGGGAACTAAGGAAACGATGGAACATGTACTGATTGAATGTGGCGATATCCACCCAGATATACGTGTGGACACGAGTCTACATGAAGCCTTGGGTTTTAGGGACAACAATGGAAAGTTGAACACGTCCGCGATAGAAATAACCCACGAAACACAAAACCTCTAAAAGACTTCTCGAAACGGCTACAAACAACTATAGACGTCTTGGTCTACAGAACACATAAAATAGACATTTTGAAAATTAAAGATTCGTGCTTCAAATGTGTTTGCGTACAGTTTATTTGCCTTTTTAACAACTACGAGAGCCTTTTTTGCCAAACAAGTTCATAACGTCTACACGAGACATATTTTAGACATTCTGTAGTGCGAGCGCAACACGACTACTTCAGTTATTCTTCGAACGTTTTGTCGAGAAGCACCGAAATGCCAAATCGTAAGCAGGCGCGCATTGGCGCGCACGCGCAGTACGCATCAGCTTCGGTCGGCGGGGTGCTCATGTTGAAACTTGTCCTTCCTCCGTAATGGTAACGGTCCGTGGTGGTTCGATTGGCAGGCCGGCGGTCATCGTTTGGTGTTTTGTGAAGCGTTTCCACCATTTCTGTACGGATAACTGTCTCTTATGCGGTATCAAGTAACTGCGCTCACACTGTTTTCCGCATATATTAGATCAGTGTTTCGCGAAACAAGCTCTATACTGTGTGTTTTCGCCGGGATCTGCTAGCCCTAGCCACCTTCGTTGCAACTCGGAACGTCGCACGTTCGGATAACGTACTTTTCTCGGTAAGTGAAATTAGGTGCGCCTGACTTTTCGTCATTACTACTGGAACTTTATAGCATAACTTGTAATTAAAACATAAAATAGGACATTTCCCCTCTGGTGGTTGAATCTTCGTCGAACGCAAAACTATATAGGGGGACGCGCCGGTGCGAATCGTAAGCCGGACTTACTCGCCCTATTTCGGGTCACCTTGTTCTTCTGCGGCTTACAGCAGAGAACACCTACAAGTTAAAGATCATGTGTGGGTGTTTGCGTGCGAGTGCTTGCTCGCTTGCTTACAACCATGTCGGCCGGTCGCTAACGAATAAAGTGCAAGGCTCCTCGATCGCTTTGTGAGTGCAGTTATGATTTATTGTCGTTTATAAATACATGACAGCATTATAGCACATCTGTGATTGGAAATCAGCCTTTAGAGTGACTTGAAGTTGATACTCTGTTATTTGTTGTAAATCATAAAGCTTATTTGCTTTTTTTTGTATGCAGCTTTTCTTCACTGCTGTTTGTACAAGACATTGGGCCTGTCACCGCGCCAGCTAATTTGGAAGCCAGTGCAGTTTCTCTGACGGGAGCTCGAGTGCATCCATGCGGAACATGAATTTATGTTGCTGTCGCGGCAATCAGCTTCACCTTGTGCGGTCACCTGCTGTCGTATTTCGTGCCACATTCGGTTGGGCTTTATTAATTAATAAAGCCGCTTTTACAATATCATGGGATAATTTGTTGTTGATGATAAGCATGATTATTTGTGCGCCATAGACAGAACGTCATTTATGAAGTTCGTGTTAATCCTCTGCGTGTTCAGATTTAGTATAAACCGATGTGTTCTATATGAAAATTGGATATATGTGATGTGCTGAAGTAGCCATTAATTTTCGTGGCACATGACACTGAAGTATGAGGGAGTGAAATCGTCGAAATCTTAAAGACGCCGCAGTGAGGACATGCGTGGATGAACAGGTATGTTAGTGATGTTGCTTGATTGTTTGGTCACGTGCACGACGCCTGACATAGGAAGTGGGAGAAAAACAGGAAAGAGCTCTCGCGGTAGCTCTTTTCAGTTCCTTCAATCTCTAACTTCCTATGGTAGCCGTCAGGCTGCCGACCAAATGTGCTGCAAATGCAGTTACATTAGCTTCCCTACTGAAAAAATCCGCATACCGTCATACAGAAAACATACGGATTCCGCATATTTTCCGTATAAAATATATGGATTTTGTACGGACGTATACAGATGCTTACGGAAATTGTAAGGAACATACGGAAGCATCATATGGTACATAAGGAATTCTGTATGGGCGTACGGATGTGGCCATAAGGAACATGCGGATGCCATATCTGTTATACGGATAGACTCATACGGCGATACGGAATATACGGAAAGAACAAACGGAATCCGTATGTTCTATACGGAAAGATCCACGTGGCAATAGTAGTATACGGAAAGCATGGTGTTCTACGTGAAACCATGACCATAGGCGAGCGCACGGGGGGGGGGGGGGGAGGGGCGCCCCCTTTTCCCTCTTGTCACTTAAGAGGGAGGGGCCGCCCTCCCTCATAGCCTCCTCTATACAATTCTGTGCCCGTCGAACGCTCCCTCGGCGACCGTCGTCTTGCCCTCTCACCCACCATGGTATTACGCTACATTCCACCGCGGCGCGGCGCCACCTACGTTGGGCTTGTCTTTCGTGGCTTGAGGCGCTCCTGCCAGTGTATCGGACGCTGCCGTGTGTGTGTGTGTGTGTGTGCCTGCAGGAAAGGTTTATAATCTGCAGGATCTCGTAACGCCTTGGGAACCCGGTGGTGCATGACGCGACCTGCCACAACGCTAGTTACATCGGAGAACCACCTATTTTTGTGTCACCATGGACTTTGCTTGCTCGACCACGTTTCCCGCTTGCTTGGCATTACAGCTTCGAAGGTTTACCCGCCAGTGAGAATGCCATGCCTTCATTGCAGTTAAGGATGGCGGGTCAGTGCGATTACCTCGCAACGGCAGGACCTGTGTGAGAGATTGTGCTATTTCTACAGCCTCATAATATTTAGCATGGTCAGTGGTGGCAGACGTGAAGAAGTGCGTATGTGGTGGTGCGTGCCAGTACAGTGGTGTCGTGTCGTCTTACAGTGTCGTCTTGTCTTACAGTGCGCATTATTTGTGGTTATTCTGCGTGGTGCATGCGAGGGTGTTGTCATCTGACAGTGCACATTGTTTAGGCTTGTTCTGCGCGTACATGTGCAGAATAAACATTATTGTTTACTTTGATCTCTCGATTAAGCTGTCCTCAAACAAGTTCTGACTTAATGGAAGACCTTGCCTGCATTGTATGGACTCGCTAAACCAAAATGACTATGGTATTATGGCATCCATAATGCCACATTTCCTTATATATGGAAGCCGTATATACGGAGGATACGGATTCGTACAATCCATATATATGGATTATGTGGATCCGTATCATGCGGATCCGTACCATGCGGATCCGTATCATGCGGATCCGTATCATACGGATCCGTATCATGCGGATCCGTAATACCATAATTCCATATGTACGGATCCGTATCTTCCGTACATACGGATTTTTTCACTAGGGTTGTTTTATATTTCTAAAGCCGTTACTACGAAAATCCGAAAACGTCTTTAAAAAACATCTAAAAAACGTCTTAGCTTGGTCTTGTCAAAACGTTTTCTTTAGACAACTTCTAGCGGGACATTAGCAAGGCTATCCGACGGTCGGATAGCCGTCGGTAGCCGTCCACGGCTACAGAATGTCTTGACCAAACATCTATTAGCTCTTTCGGCTAGCCGTTCAAGTCGTTTTTTAGACGTGAAGTAGCTTCTTTTGTGTTTCATGGGAAGTAAGAGACGGTTAGAGTGTTGGTGGCAGAAAAGTAGAGATAAAGGACAAAAATGAAGAATGGGGGAAAATAAGGTCCTTCTGCCTTAGGAGGCAGAGAGATGGACCGTGAATTTATATTTTTCATTGCTATAATAACATAAATTTAATCAATGTAGATAAGGCATTAGGCCAACATAAAAAAGAAAGTTTTTTTTCGAGCCTGGTGGCAGACATGTCACCGCCCCGTTATAAAGGGGACGCTCATAGCATCCATCCAGCATCCATCCATCCGTTTAGAGTCACTGGAAAAATTTCAGAGTACCGCAAAGGTAGGCTGCACGCGGGCAACATTGAGCGGCGGCGGCCATTTCCCTTCCAGACTGTCCGGCTCGTTGGTAGCGTTACAGTGGCTAGCGTGCGTGGAGACGAGACCGATTTTTCCGCCTATATGTCGTGTTGAGCTCGCCTGAACTGGAATTTATGGGTGTGTTTCTTCAAGAGGATATTCGAAATGATTTTAAGTCATCGATGGTTATGAATGAACTGCGCGGTAAGCGGCGTGATTGTGAATGTAATGTGCGGCGAATGTCGCCATGTGCTCGCGAACTCTCTTCATGGCTCCCTCAGTCTCGTTTCGTGTCGCGGGTGTGTTCTCTACGTACGGAGGTGCATGTGCTCAGTGACTTCATTTAGAACGCCATTACTTGGACGCTAGGTGAATCTCGCGTGCTTGCGCTAACTTTGAAGTCTGCTGAATGTGCAGTCGCTGTTCAGGTTCACTTCACAGCGTGATGCCGTGTTGCTCTCGGCATCGACGGTGCGGTAAGCGGCATGATTGTGAATATAATGTGCGGCAAATGTCGCCATGTGCTCATGAACTCTCTTCATGGCTTCATCAGTCTTGTTTCGTGTCACGGGTGTGTTCGCTCGGTACGGAAGTGGTGTACGTGTTCAGTGACTTCATGCAAGACGCCATTTACTTGGACACTAGGTGAATCTTGCGTGTTTGCGCCAATTTTTGCAATCTGCTGAATGTGCACTCGGTGTTCAAGTTCACTTCACAGCGCTCGATTGCGTCCTTCGATTGATCGCTCAAACATACCTTGCTTGCGTACATTATTTGCTCTTCAGCTTATTGATATGCGTAATAGGAGTGGTGTGTGTACGATAACTGGAAGTTGTGCGTGACGTATTTGTCTCGGTTTGGAACGCCAGCAGCCCATTGGCGTGCGGTAGCTACTACCGTACCTTATTTGCGAAGGCGTCGTCGTCTCCTAACTGATTCCTCGAAAAATAGGCCAATAAAATGTGATTGACAGCACTGAATTGACACGAGACGAGGCGTGTTCTTGAGATTTTTGCTGTCGAATGCCACCTCTTTGCTCCGAGATAAAAGTTTTCTTGTTAACGTCGGCAGCGCGTAAGCAGGTGAAGGTGCGGATCAATTTCTACGTATGTTCAAGGAATACCGTGTCTCAGCTGAAACACGTACAGTATGCACTGAAAGTGTCGCGAGTCAACAAGCTCAGCAACAAATTCTCGCAAGAAACAGTCTGTTTCACGTTTATCTGAGCAGCTGGAGTACGTGAGAAGGGTATAAAAGATTAGGACGATAAGGGAAAAAAAAGCTCGAACCGCGAAATTCACGTTCCATCTTAGGCAGTACATTCAGCTGTTCCAACTGGCCCAAGAATGAGTAATTCACAGCGAAAACACGTAATACTTGTTTTTATTGTGACCATTTTCCCCGACTAAACCGTACTGTAAGGGTACGCTCGGCAGAATACAACGTGTTAGCATCATTTTCTTTTTGCAATTATTACGCTTAATAACATCCTATGATACCATATTGTCACGTGGTCGTGACGTCGACGAAGGCAACAGTCGGCGTTAAAAGAAAGGAACTCTTTATTAGGACGAACTTGTGGCCAAGAAACTGAAAGTCAGGCTACAGCAATACACACTGGCACTGAAAGCGGCGAACAGAGCGTCGGCCGTCGATAATCTGAACATCGTTGGAGCGCGCCGGCTTTTATGCATCACGCGTCGAACATTCTAGCCTTATCACTGGTCATCGCGCACGCTCTGGAATAATCTCGAGTGGTCGCGTCTTGCGCGCAATCTTAACAAAACGATCTACAATAATCGCGAAGGTTGTAGAACAATAAGGCGCGGTTTGAGTTGAGCTTTGGTGACGGTCTTTGTGGGTGAAAACCGAATACAACAAAAGTGAAAATAAGAATAGCGCGTGGCAATGCCCCCCTTCTGAAAAGGCATCGTCCCGATGCTTAAAACAGAACACGGGGGAAAATGCATGCAACAATAAATCGCAACAATAAAGAAAGAAAGTACAATAATTAAGCAATAAGTGCAGTCCTCAGGTTTGCTAACGCGCGTAATACGGCTTGAGGCGCACGACATGGACGACTTCGGGTCGCGCACGGCGCCGTTGAGATTTCGTTATGCCGTCCGGGACGACCTCGTAGTCCAGAGCACCGAGACGTCGAAGCACCTTGTACGGCCCGAAGTATCGCCGAAGAAGTTTTTCACTAAGTCCACGTCGGCGTATCGGCGTCCACACCCAAACGCGGTCGCCGGGCTGGTATTCCACGAAGCGTCGTCGAAGATTGTAACGGCGGCTGTCAGTCGTCTGCTGATTCTTGATCCGCAGGCGGGCGAGCTGTCGTGCTTCTTCGGCGCGCTGTAGGTAGGCGGTTACGTCGATGTTTTCTTCGTCCGTCACGTTTGGTAACATGGCGTCGAGTGTCGTTGCCGGGCTCCGTCCGTAGACCAACTTGTATGGCGTCATCTGCGTCGTTTCTTGCACGGCCGTGTTGTATGCGAAGGTCACGTATGGAAGGATGGCGTCCCACGTCTTGTGTTCGACGTCGACGTACATGGCCAGCATGTCGGCGATGGTCTTATTTAGACGCTCGGTCAGGCCGTTGGTCTGTGGGTGGTACGCGGTGGTCCGGCGGTGGCTTGTGTGGCTGTATGCCAAGATCGCCTGGGTTAGGTCAGCCGTAAACGCCGTACCTCTGTCGGTGATGAGAACCTCTGGGGCGCCGTGTCGAAGGACGATGTTCTCAACGAAGAACTTGGCTACTTCGGCGGCACTGCCTTTGGGCAGGGCTTTTGTTTCGGCGTAGCGGGTGAGGTAGTCGGTGGCTACGACGATCCATTTGTTTCCGCAAGTCGACGTTGGGAACGGCCCCAGGAGGTCCATCCCGATCTGCTGGAACGGTCGCCGAGGAGGCTGGATCGGCTGAAGGAAGCCTGCTGGTCTTGTGGGCGGTGTCTTCCGTCGCTGACAGTCTCGGCACGTCTTTACGTAGCGGGCGACGTCGGTGGCAAGGCGCGGCCAGTAGTACTTTTCCTGTACTCTGGCGAGCGTGCGGGAAAGTCCGAGGTGTCCAGCCGTCGGGTCGTCGTGTAGAGCCTGCAGGATTTCTGGTCGCAGTGCTGAAGGCACGACGAGAAGGTAGTTTGCTCGAAGTGGCGAGAAATTCTTCTTTATGAGAACGCCGTCTCGCAAGAAAAACGACGCGAGTCCTCGTTTGAATGCCTTTGGAGCAATGGCGGTCTTGCCTTCGAGGTACTCCACGAGGCCTCTGAGTTCCAGGTCGGCTCGCTGTCGTTCGGCGAAATCATCGGCACTTATGGTTCCCAAGAAGAAGTCGTCCTCCTGGTCATCCTGCGGCGGCGGGTCAACGGGGGCGCGAGACAAGCAGTCGGCGTCAGAGTGTTTTCGTCCGGACTTGTAAACGACGGTAACGTCGAATTCTTGAAGTCTCAGACTCCATCTTGCGAGACGACCTGAAGGGTCCTTCAGGTTAGCTAGCCAACACAAGGCGTGGTGGTCGCTCACAACTTTGAAGGGCCTGCCGTAGAGGTAGGGGCGAAACTTTGACGTTGCCCAGATGATGGCAAGGCACTCCTTTTCTGTTGTGGAATAGTTGGCTTCTGCCTTGGATAGCGACCGGCTAGCATAACTGATAACCCTTTCCACGCCGGCAGTTCTCTGGACAAGAACGGCGCCGAGTCCTACGCTGCTTGCGTCGGTGTGGATTTCCGTGTCGGCGTGTTCGTCGAAATGCGCAAGTATTGGAGGCGTCTGCAGGCGTCGTTTCAATTCTTGAAATGCTTCAACTTGCGCCGCTCCCCACTTGAATTCCACGTCGTTTTTCGTGAGCTGAGTTAGTGGCTCGGCGATGCGCGAAAATCCCTTGACGAAGCGTCGATAATAGGCGCACAAGCCGAGAAATCGGCGTACGGCTTTCTTGTCGGTGGGCGGCGGGAAGGCAGCGATGGCAGCTGTTTTCCGTGGGTCGGGGCGAACTCCAGACTTGTTGATGACGTGGCCCAAGAACAGAAGTTCCTCGTATGCGAAGCGGCACTTTTCTGGCTTGAGGGTGAGTCCGGAGGCCTTGATTGCTTGAAGTACAGCCTGAAGGCGCCGGAGATGTTCGTCGAAGTTTGATGAAAATACAACGACGTCGTCCAAGTACACAAGGCAGGTCTGCCACTTTAAGCCGGCGAGTACAGAGTCCATAACACGTTGGAACGTCGCAGGTGCCGAGCAAAGACCGAAGGGCATGACCTTGAACTCGAAGAGGCCGTCTGGTGTGATAAAGGCAGTCTTCTCTCGGTCTCTCTCGTCGACCTCTATTTGCCAATAGCCGGTCTTGAGGTCCATCGACGAAAAGTACTGCGCGCTGTGGAGTCGATCCAGGGCGTCGTCTATACGTGGGAGAGGATACACGTCCTTCTTCGTGATCTTGTTGAGGCGGCGATAATCGACGCAGAAACGCAGGGTTCCGTCCTTCTTCTTCACTAACACCACGGGTGACGCCCAAGGACTCTTGGAAGGCTGGATGATGTCGTCGCGTAGCATTTCGTCGACTTGTTGCTTTACGGCCTCGCGTTCTCGCGTTGAAACTCGGTACGGGCTCTGGCGGAGTGGTCTCGCATTTTCCTCTGTTATGATGCGGTGTTTCGCGATTGGGGTCTGTCGAATTCTTGACGACGACGAGAAGCAGTCCTTGAATTGAAAGAGCAGACTTTTGAGCTGGTCTTGTTTGTGCGTCGGGAGACTCGGGTTGACGTCGAAATCTATTCCGGGACCTCGATTCGTCGAAGGAGGTTCGGCAGCATCGGATAGGGCGAAAGCATTGCTGGCGTCCACGAACTTCTCGATGTAGGCGACCGTCGTACCAATGTTAAGGTGCCTATATTCGTGGCTGAAGTTTGTCAGCAGTACCTTTGCTTTGCCATCACGCAACTCGGCGATGCCTCTTGCGACGCAAATCTGGCGGTTCAGGAGCAGGTGCTGATCACCCTCGATGACGCCTTCGAAGTCTGCGGGTTCTTCGGTGCCGACGGAAATGATGACGCTGGAGAAAGGCGGAACGGTGACCTGCTCTTCTATCAGATTTAAAGCTTGGGTCGCTGGCGTCGTGTGGGGCGGCAGTGCGTTTTCTGAGGTTAGGGTTATTGATTCAGACCTCAGGTCGATCACGGCGCCATGTTGACTTAGGAAGTCCATCCCAAGTATCACATCCCTGGAGCACTGTTGCAGGATTACAAAGCTCGCAGGGTAAGTCCGATTATTGATAGTGACTCTTGCTGTACAGACTCCGATTGGCGTTATCAGGTGACCTCCAGCTGTCCGGATTTGGGGTCCACTCCAAGCGGTCTTTACTTTCTTCAGCTTGGCGGCGAATGGTCCACTGACGACGGAATAGTCGGCACCAGTGTCGACGAGAGCGGTGACGTTGTGACCGTCGATGAGAACGTCGAGGTCGCTAGTCCGTCGCCTTGCGTTGCGGTTAGCTCGCGGCGTCGGATCACGGCTGCGTCGATTTGTTGCGCTGCTTCCATCATGTTGAGTCGTCAGGTCTAGCTCGGTCCGCGAGGTTTCGTTGGCAGTGCTCTGTCTGCTTCGCGTCGTGTTCAGCAGGTTTCGTCGCGTCGTCGTCGTCGGCGTCGGCGGAGGATCTTCGGTAGTTCGACGTACAGCAACCGCACCTCCATCGGTTGCTGCCCTTAGTTTTCCGGGTAAGGGCTAGGTGACCGGCCCCGGTTAGGGCCAGTGTACTGCCGGCGGTGCGGTGACATGTAGCGGCCGGGCGACGGTGAGCGGGAAGGTCGTCGGGGCGTCCACTGAGCTCCTGCGAGGTAGTCGGCGATGTCTTGCGGTCGTTCACCCCGCTGTGGACGAGGCGCGTCGACGGCGAAACCGCGTAGGCCCATCTGTCGGTACTGGCAGCGGCGGTATGTGTGACCAGCTTCTCCGCAATGGTAGCAGAGTGGGCGGTGGTCGGGGGGCGCGCCAAACGTCGGTCTTCCTCGGGGTGTAACGCTGGCCAACAGGTGGGCGGTATAGTGTCGTCGGTGGCGGCGGCGGTGGTGTCTTTCGTCGGAACTGCGGCGGTGCGGTGCCTTCGCGTGGGCGCGGAGGGGGAGCGTTACGACGCGGTGCAGCAGCATAGCTCATCGCTTGTGGCTCCGGCTGCGCTGGTTCGTGTGCTCCCAGATATTGATGGATTTCCTGGCGCACGGCGTCGGCGATCGGCTCCACTTGAGGCTGATGGGATGGCAACAATTTGCGTAGCTCCTCCCGAACGATCGCTCTGATGGTGTCGCGCAGGTCGTCGGCATGCAGCGCTTGAACCTCCCCGTAGGTCATCGAAGGAATGCGGCGGTTGTACTGGCTGGTACGCAATTCAAGCGCCTTTTCAATTGTCGTTGCCTCGGTGACGAATTCGGCGACCGTCTTGGGCGGGTTGCGGACAAGTCCTGCGAAGAGTTCTTGTTTCACACCCCGCATAAGCAGGCGGACTTTTTTGTCTTCGGGCATGTCAGCGTCGGCCTGGCGGAAAAGTCGCGTCATCTCTTCCGTGAAGATGTTGACGTTTTCGTTGGGTAGCTGCACCCGGGTCTCGAGCAATGACGCCGCCCTTTCCTTTCGGATGACGCTCGTGAACGTGTCCAGGAACGCGCTGCGGAAGAGGTCCCAGGTTTGGAGTGAGGATTCCCGATTCTCGAACCAGGTCCGTGCCGCGTCTTCCAGGTAGAAGTAGGCATGGCGAAGCTTGTCTTCGGCATTCCAGTGGTTGAAGGCGGCGACACGTTCGTATATTTCCAGCCAAGTTTCCGGGTCTTCCCGCGATGAACCACGGAAAGTTGGTGGTTCCCTGGGTTGCTGGAGCACGATTGATGCAGGCGGCACAGGGGTGGTCATGGTCTCTGCAGTAGCGGTCGTAGCCTTGGTCTTCCGAATCTGATCGGGTAGAGGCCCGTGCTCTGGAGGTAGCCCTCGCTGCCTGCGGCTAGCTCGCTGATCGAGGTTGGCGCCGATGTCTTCTTCCCGATGTGGGCTTGGCTCACGGCTGGAGGGGGGCGTTCGGTACATGGACCAGGAAGCACCTCCACCAGATGTCACGTGGTCGTGACGTCGACGAAGGCAACAGTCGGCGTTAAAAGAAAGGAACTCTTTATTAGGCCGAACTTGTGGCCAAGAAACTGAAAGTCAGGCTACAGCAATGCACACTGGCACTGAAAGCGGCGAACAGAGCGTCGGCCGTCGATAATCTGAACATCGTTGGAGCGCGCCGGCTTTTATGCATCACGCGTCGAACATTCTAGCCTTATCACTGGTCATCGCGCACGCTCTGGAATAATCTCGAGTGGTCGCGTCTTGCGCGCAATCTTAACAAAACGATCTACAATAATCGCGAAGGTTGTAGAACAATAAGGCGCGGTTTGAGTTGAGCTTTGGTGACGGTCTTTGTGGGTGAAAACCGAATACAACAAAAGTGAAAATAAGAATAGCGCGTGGCAATATTCTACCAGCAAGTTTAATGCGCAGTCTCTCAGTCACGCTTGACTATTGCGACATGGCAAATGACCATGCCTCAGTTGCCGTCAAGGTCTACCAATAAACAGTTATTATTTAAAAAAAAATCTTTGATTCCTCTCACATGCGTGACACGTTTACTCGAAATGTATGCACAGTCTGTTCAAAAGATACAGATATAAGGAGCCGAGCAAATGGAAGTGTATGTAGTACGTTGTTTATAATCACCAAGCAGAGCGAACGGATAAGGTAAATACCCTGTCGCGGTTGAGCTTTTCCAGCAAACTTCGCATAGGTTATTGGATAAACGAGTGTTCTTTGAGGGGCCGAATTCTTTGCGACGAGCTCCCCAGACGAGCTCCCCAGATAAACGAGATACCCAGATCACGTTCGGTTGCTACTAAGGTATACTTCCTCGCATCTGCATGGCGCGTTAGAAAAACGACGCTAGCGCCTGTGGTAATGCTAAAAGTCCGGTCACGCGGCTCGTTTAACGCGCGCGCACCCAAAGCGCTTGGAAGGGATATGGCGGTGGGAGGTCACGTGATGCGAGTAAGCCAATCGCATCGGCGGCGGCGCGCGGAAAACAGATGCGATACTCTGAAATTTTTCGAGTGACTCTATTGAGGTTGGGTTCCCTATTGGTGGGATGAATGCCCACAACACTGGTTGGTGGAGGCGATGACGACTGTAGTAGAGGTTCTCGCCGAGACGTCGGCGCGCCGCCGCCGACAGTTTTCGCTGCGCTAGCTGCGCCGCCGCCGCCGCCGACGACGACGTTTTCTCTCGGCGCGATCGACGCGCCCATTTAAAGGGACCCTGAAACGGTTATTTGAAGCTTTGTCAGCGTTTAGACTAGAGCATCATCGAACCATTGGCACCACAAATTTAGCGGCACGCCGTGTACCAAGGCGGCTACGGACAATTATATCATACCCTCCTTCTCACCCCTGCCTTGCCTCCTCAACTCATGAGATGCACGCCGACAGGTTGCGTGCATCTCGGAGACCATAGCCGAGTGCGCCCGGCAGCACGCACGCCGTCTGGCAACAGAGGCATCGCGGAGTGGTTGATATCTGCTCCTACAGGTGCCGCCACCCTGCCAGCCAATTTTTCGTGCGCGCACACCGCAGCCCCAGTGACGTCGCCAGCAGCCCCAATGACGTCGTGCCCACACTGCATGTCGTACTCGCAAGGGGCGGTTGAAAACGCGTTGGGCTGAGCCGCAGTGATCTGCAGTGATTCGCAGCTTTATAGCGTTGTAATAAATTACACACTGTAGGCAGAGAGCTTAAATTAGTCTGTAAATGAGCCTTAGGACTTGGTCTACTGGCCCAATGTGTTTGTACAAAATCGTCAAAACCGTTTCAGGGTCCCTTTAAGTACGATAAATTTTTTTTTCAGTAAACCTACCTTTATTTGACGCCTTCTGCCACCAGTAAATACTCGGTCTTTTCTTAATTATGCCCACTTGGCAAACACATCGCAATTGATTCGCCTGCTGCTTCAAGTTAAATAACTGGACCAGAAAACTTGTTCGGTGCTCTTAATAATGTGGAAAGGTAGTATTGGATTCAAAATAAACGTGAATTTTAAGCTTTCGAGCTCACCGTAGTTAAGCGAATCCAAGTCTGTGACAAGCGGCAACGGTCCCAGGTGAAAATATTCCAACTGGGAACAACTGGGACCAGTTCAAGTGGTTTATGGTCAAATTCCCAGTGGGGACCAGTTGCCAGTGGGTTCCAACTGGGACCCCGTTGGCAACTGGTCCCCACTGGGAATTTGACCATAAACCACTTGAACTGGCCCCAGTTGGGACCCACTGGCAACTGGGAATTTGACCGTAAACCACTTGAACTGGTCCCGGTTGTTTCCAGTTGCTATTGGGACCAGTTGTCAGTGGACCCCTGCAGTGCATGCAGCCGAAGAAGCTTGGCTCTGAAACTCGACTCCATTTATTAGAAACATTGCAGATTTTCCACGGGCCGTGAAGAATCTTGATTGCTTCCTTGAAAAGGCGGCAGACGCTTGCAGATTTCGTAGATCTCGTGTGTACGTGACCATCTGAAAGCAATATTTACACTGTTAGCGAAACTGTAATGACTACTTTACACGTACAATATCCTACCAAAAATTAAACTTCATCAACATACAATATGTATTGGTTTATTCTTAGAAAATCGTGCAGTGTGCCCCTATGTAAAGCCGATATTGGCCTCAAGCAAAACACAAGTACAAGGTGCAATTGCGGATAGCTTCTGTAAGCAGAAACTGTGGCTCTTAATGCGCGTCTCGATCGATGAATATACCATTGCGAGATACTGCCCTTCAATATGCGATTGTAGTTTTCTACAAATCTCTCTACCATGTACAGTCAACAACGTGTTTCTGAATAAATAAGCACACATATTTAATGTGCATTGGTAAAAGGTACAGATGCACCGCAGTATTATGCGGTGCAATAAACACAAATCGTGCCACGTACAATTCTCAATTCTCATTAGAAATATTATCTGCAGAGATCATGCCCTGATCTATTCCGAATTTTTAAACAGTCAGCGGCAAAAACAAAAGAAAAGCATTAGCCAGTAAAGCCGAGGCTCGTACACAGACAACAGGTTTGTGGATATTTGCCGAGCAAATACGTGCCCTATTCTTGCACTTCGGACAGAGCTACAAGTGTGCATAAGTATATTTAGTAGTTATTTAGCATGCTGTTCAACACAAGTATTGCGCGACACTCGTTTTTTATGACGCTCCAAAACAAATGGCAGAAAATCTGCAGCTGGATGGATGGATGGATGGATATGGCTGTACCCTTTAGATCGGGCGGCGGCTAACGCCACCTAGCCGTAATACTTAGTGAACAAAAACTAAATTTATCTTTCTTTCTTTTTTTTCCCTGTGGTGCTCAGAACGCCTGCTCTGTGTTAAAGTAGAATAGAAATACCTAATTCCCCTATTGGAGTTAAGAGTGAAATGAATTCCCAGCCAAGCCCGGTTTCCACATCTAAAAAACCCCAACCCGGCTGCAGATCCCCCCTCATTCCCATAATTTCGCCCAGCCAGACAGATTTCTGTCTGGGTAAGTTTGCCTTTAAAAAGTGAAGTTAAGAACTAGCACTTTGCAGTGACGGGTTTAATTTTCACTCGTGCCTTGATTGTAGCCACCAATCTGATAACCTCCTCCTTGTTATCTCTACCCTCTTAAAGTCTATTTTGCCCTCCCTGTCCCTGAACCCCAGTGCTTTGAAAAATTCTGTGTCGTTATCCTGAACTATAGGGTGAAGTCGTTTACAGAACATTATCAAGTGTTCAGCAGTTTCCTCCTCCTCTCCACACGCACTGCATAACGTGTCTACCCCTTCGTATTTGGCCCGATACGTCTTGGTTCGCAATACTCCCGTCCTGGCCTCAAACAGCAGAGAACTACCCCGAGAATTATCATAGATCTTTTCCTTGGCAATTTCCTGCTTGAAAGTTCGATAGGTCTCTAGTGCTGACTTCTTAATCATGCCTGTTCTCCACATGTCAGTCTCCGTTTCCTTCACCTTCTTCTTAACCGATAGTTCTTTTTCATTTGGCCCCCCTGCTGTTTTCTAAGTATTTACCTGTCAATTTTCTGGTTCGCTTCCTCCATTTTGTATCGACATTCCTCATGTACAAATAGCTGAAAACTTTCCTAGCCCAACGTTCCTCCCCCATTTCTCTCAATCTCTCCTCAAATTTTATCTTGCTGCTAGCTTCCCTGCCCTGGAATGACGTCCATCCCATATCACCTTGTACTCCCTGATTTGGTGTATTCCCGTGAGCTCCTAAAGCAAGCCTACCTATTCCACGTTGCTTAATTTCTAATCTTGCTTGAACCTCTGATCTCATGCACAGGACCGCATTGCCGAACGTGAGACCAGGAACCATGACCCCTTTCCAAATTCCTCTCACAACATCGTACCTATTGTAATTCCACAGTGCCCTATTTTTCATCACCGCTGCATTCCTGTTACCTTTAGTCGTTACGTATCTTTCGTGTTCCCTTAGGTACTCGGCCCCCTTGCTTATCCATACGCCCAGATATTTGTATTTATCCGTTATCTCTAGCGTGACCTCCTGTATCCTATGCTCACTACCTTCATTATCATTAAAAATCATGACTGCCGATTTTTCCTTACTGAACCTCAAACCTAACCTATCTCCCTCATTACCGCAGATGTCTATCAATCCCTGCAAATCTTCCTTGTTGTCGGCCATTAGCACTATATCATCTGCGTACATCAATGCTGGTAGTGACTGTTCAATGAGTTTTCCTTGTTTGACGAAAGAGAGGCTGAAGCCAAGTCCACTCCCCCTCTAATTTGGCCTCTAAACCTTGTAGGTACATCATGAATAACAAGGGTGACAGAGGACACCCCTGCCTAAGCCAACACGTCACAGCGCCGTGTCCAAAGCATTGTTTACAAGGCAACGTTCCATCATCTACACGCTCAAAACACTCTGTGTTGCACTGTAGTATATCTACATATTCTTTCACTCGAAGCAGAAGAGATTATTTACCTTCAAACGGTTGCATCACGGACAAGGCAGGCAGCGCAGCATTGCGAACACAATGGATCCACATATCCGCCTTGTCACAGGCAAAAACACTCGTCCGACGATTGTGAAAATGTGTAACTGGGAATCTAACTGGTTTCAGCTGGTTCCAGTTCAAATGGTTTAAGGAACACATTTCCAGTACCTAACTGGTTCCAGTTGCCAAATGGTCCCAGTTGCCTACTGGTTCCAGTTGCCTACTGGTCCCAGTTGCCTTCTGGTTCCAGTTGCCTTCTGGTTCCAGTTGCCTTCTGGTTCCAGTTGCCTACTGGTTCCAGATGCCATCTGGGCTAGCTAGCTCAAATAATTCTGAACGTGCAAATAATGATCATTCTAAGCACATCAAACACTCCACAGGATGCCATGTTAAGTGTAAAAGATTATCATGATTTATTAATACAAAATGCTGCTGTATAGCTGACTTGAATCAGCACTGTGGTTGCACATTCAGTGCAAAGCTTTCCTCCCCTCGTCTTTTATGTAGTCCTGCATTTTCTCAGTCAAGCGTCGTGCAGCAGCTGATGCATCGATCTGTGCCATTCACCCGTGACCAATAGGAGAGCGTTGCTGCAAAATAAGAGGTAACATGTTACATGCGCATGTCTCAGAAGAGCCAAATCGATTTAATAAATATACACCGCAGACCAGCCTTCTAAAAATTCGCACTACGAACACTATCTGCAGAGATCATGCCCGATCTAATCCGATTTTGTTAAAGTTGCTTACCTCAGCGGCAAAAACAAAACAAAAGACCATGGACAGTAAGGCGAAAGCATCTTTATTTCTACTCGAATTCGTGTACCTACATATGCTGCAGGTTCGGGAATATTCATTTGCAGGGCGAATACGAGCCCTCTCGCGCTTTCCTTGCCGCGGACAGAGCTACACTTTTGCGCGAGTATACTAATTCAAGGTTATTTAGCATGCTGTTCAATATACAAGTATTACACGGCACTCGTTTTCTGCGATACTCCAAAACCAAAGGCAGCAAATTTGCAAGCACTCCGCACAAACCCATAGACAAACATATTACAGAGCAGCGCCGAAAGCATTTGTTTACAATGCGACGTTCCATCGTCAACACTCAAAACACTCTGCGTTGCATTATATGTACATCTTCTCTAGAATACTAAACAACTACCACTCGAAGCATATAAGTGATATAATTACCTTCAAACGGCTGCATCGCGGACAAGGCAGGCAGCGCAGGATTCCGCACACATATTTGTATCCATATATCCGTCTTCCCAGGCGAAAACACCTGTCCGGCGTTCGCCTGAAGTCATAAAGTCTCCCAGAGATGAAACTGTCGAACACTAATTCGACAAAATCTAATTTACGCACGCCATGACTCCACGTTCGTTTTCAAAAACAGCACAATCAGCGCAGCGCGTCCACCACTCGGTTGACTCGGTAGCTAGCCTGCTAGCCCTCGCCACATGTGCTGTACGAAACTACCATCGCTGTGTTTCTAAATTTTCTGTATTTGTTATTCAGCTTCTTTCTTGCATTAAATATTGCGGAATTGGCACGAAATAATTAATTTCTGTTTATTTTATGTATCATCGTTGTGTCTGATTACTTTACTGCTTCATTCAATGTTTGAGCGTGTGAGATACGGAACTAATGTGACGCCTGTCGGGGTAGAGAGGGTGTGTTTGTGTCGGCAGCATGTCGGCAATGTCGACAGCATGGTCGACAGTGTGGGCCGTCTCAGCTGTTGTAGCTCTCGGCTCTACTCCATATTTCGTTGTCGCACGGAAGTAATCGCTGCACTGCACGCAAGACTATCAAGCAGGCATGCTCCTAGCTAGACAATGACACCCCGACGTCAATCGGGCCGCGACGGACGTGAAAAGATTGACAGCGGCTCTTTAATATTAGTTGAATATACTGATGCTATCAAGCGTACGTTTGAGTGCATTGTCTCGCACACATGCGCAAGGGAATAATGCACGATAATATGATTTTTTTTAAAATGCATGTCAGGTCAGGTAAGACTGTTGATATTATTATAATGTGGGGTTAAAACAACGCAACGAGGATGACGTCTTAACAAGAGAAGATCATTCATTTGCAAACCAGGAGATGCCGTTTTCTTAATTTCTCATTGTCCTCTGTTTTAATACCGGCCCCTTACAATATTACTAGGCCAGTAATCCGGTACCCTTGCCGCGGTGGCATAGCGGTTAGGGTGCTCGGCTGCTGACCCGAAGGTCGCGGGTTCGATCCCGGCCGCGGCGGTCGCATTTCGATGGAGGCGAAATGGTAGAGGCCCGTGTACTGTGCGATGTCAGTGCACGTTAAAGAACACCAGATGGTCGAAATTTCCGGAGTCCTCCACTACGGCGTCTCTCATAATCATATCGTGGTTTTGGGACGTTAAACCCCAGATATTATTATTAATCCGGTACCCTTGAGTGTACTCACAAACACACACACACACAACGTTCAACTGGTCATGGTTCCCGTTGGTGGCCAGTTGAGTTGTAACTGGGACCAGCTGCTAACTGGAACCAGTTGCAACTGGAATCAACTGGGACCAGTGGGACCAGTTGCAACTGGAATCAACTGGGACCAGTTAGTTCCCAACTGGGACCAGTTGATCCCAGTTAATACCAGTTGAAACCAGTTGGATTCCCAGTTACACATTTTCACCTGTGTGAGGTGCATGAAGTCTTCCAGAGATGAAACATGTCGAACACTAATCAACAATATTTAAATTACGCACGCCAATATGACTCCACGTTCCTCGTCAAGAACATCACAACAGCGCAGCGCTTCCGTAGCTCGGTAGCTAGCCCTTGCCACATGTGCTGTACGAAACTGCTCGTTGCTGTATCGATCGAATTTTTCTGCCTGTGCTATCCAGCTTCTTTCTTTCGTTAAATATTGTGAAATCTGCGCTGAATAATTCATTAAAGTACATTGTATAATTATGTCTGATTATAGTTCACTGTTTCATTCACTATTTGCGCGTAAGATTAGATACGCAACTACAGTGACTGCTGTCGGCCGTCCCGGTAGAGAGGAAGAGGGAGTGGTAGATGTTTGTGGTGGTCGTGGTGGTGGTGTACGGTTAGTACGGTGTAGTACAGTACATTCAGCAGTCTCGGCCGTGGTAGCTACCGGCTCGTCACTGCGCTATTTTTCTTTGTTTTACAGAAGTAATTACATTGTGCTGCACACAAGACTGTCAAGCAGGCATGCTCCCTGCGAGATAACGGCAACATTAACACCCCTGCGTCAATCGGGACTGCTTCGCCTGCGCGTATTGTCACCGCGATGGACGTAAAAAGATTGGCAACAGCTTAATACAGTTGAATGTACTGAATAGCTCCAGCAAGCGTACGTTTGAGCGAAATGTGTTTGCGCATTTGCGCAACGGAATATTCCACGATATTATTATTTTCGATCGATTCAGTGAGGTTAAAACAACGCACAGGGGATGACGACAATATCAGAAAAGATAATTGATTCGCAAACCATGAGACGCTAATTTTCTCATCGTCCTATCTGTTTAATATTGGCCCCTTACTAAGCTAATGATCCGGTATCCTTCTGTGGGTAAGACAGAAAAAACTTTTCGATAAAGCCCATTTGTTCAAGTGCAACAATGCTACGTCATATATACATTCGAGTTCATTTTTGTTTTCTTGAAGTGTGAAGAATAGTACTTCCAGAACAACATGTCGCACTTCCAGTTAGAACATAACTGGGACCACTTGCTTCCAATTCAACTGGTTATGGTTTCCAACTGGGACCAGCTGCTTCCAGTTCAACTGCTCACGGTCCCCGCTGGCGGCCAGTTGAGCTGTAACTGGGACCAGCTGCTAACTGGAACCACTTGCAACTGGGACCAACTGTACCCACTTGGTTCCCAACTGAAACCAGTTGGCCTGCAACTGGGACCAGTTGATCCCAGTTAATGCCAGTTGAAACCAGTTGGATTCCCAGTTACACATTTTTACCTGGGTGGTGTTTGGCGAGGACTGTTGACATACTCGGGCTGACGAGTCTGCTAGGTACCGCTCACACAATATGTATTATATGAGGCGGGCTTTGAATAGTAATAAAATGTGTGGAGAGTTGGTGTTGGAATAACAATAAATATGTCTGTGAAAGCGAGCCAAGTAACAACGGCAGTTCAAAGGGGAAGGGCGGGGGCTTGGAATGGAGAGAGCAAGAGCTAGCTATTTGGGGTATATATATTTAGAAAGAATCAGTTTAAAAACTGTAACACGTGGCCTTTAATGAATAAAGAAAGGGAAAAGGACAATAGATGAAATGCTTTATCAAACAGAAACGATCCCCAACCTATAGGTTGGCAGGTTCAGCAAGGACGAGATGGTGATCACCATAAAGTTCGTGTGAAGTAACCCACAGAACATGAATGCGGACGTAACCCTAAAGTGTGGGTGTATAATGTCCTCCACTTTGACCTGCACTCAATGCGATACTCCACGCCAGACTATCAAACCGAGTAATGCGCCTTTCCTTCGCCTCTTCTACCTCGGACTCAATTCGAATAATTAGCGTACACGCCGATTTGTCACAATCGTGTTTGAAACAGGACATCACTAACGTAGGTTGCTGGGCGAGTTGGTTCATAATATTCAGAAGAGGAAACCAGCGAAAGACACGAAGACAGTGAAGGAGAACAACCAGACAGTACAAGCACCGGACTTCGAACTAAATGATTATTACAGAATTAAGCCCCCCTACACATTTTAACCAGCAGCTCATGCATAAATATAGGCTATCTGACCCGTTTCACAGTTCCACACTTAACACTACAAAAAGCCATGGTGAATGTCAAGGTGGTACAAACAGCACATTTCCATGAAACACCGAAATGACGACGCCACGTGGACCCGCTATGTATAGCACCGCGAATTCTTTATCTGTGAGGAAAACTGAGGAATCACTCACACATCACACTTTGCCCTGCCTTGTTTTATTTTGAGGGCATCAAAAACTCCACGTTCAATCTTATTTTTTCCTTTGCCAATGACACTCACTGATGTGAAATCAGGGGCGCAGAGCCTTTGAAGCGGAGAGGTAAGTTTCCACCAGTGCCCGTAGGGAGTAGATTGCAGTGTTCACGCAGCCTGTCATCGAATCATCGGCCCGTCTGACCACTGTACACACGGTCCAATGACAAACGAATTTCGAAACTTACGTGCCTCTGCGCCGCAAAGGCTGTGGCTGCGCCCCTGATTTCAAATCAGTGAGTGTCACTGGCAAAGGAAGAAATAAGAGTAAACGTGAAACTTGTGAAGCCTTTGAAATATATATATAGGGTGCAAAGTGTCATGTGTGAGTGATCCCTCAGTTTTCCTCACAGATAAAGAATTTGTGGTTCTAGATAACGGTGCACGTGGCGTTGATATCTTGGTGTTTCGTGCAAATAGGCTGTTTGTGCCACCTTGACACGTTTCTTGGCTTTGTACTGTGAATGGTGCAACGTGACAAAACTCTGATAGCCTATTTACGCATGTGCTGCTGGTTCCCGTGTGTGGGGTTTCTTTAATAAACATTTAGTTGTAAGTTCAACACTTGTCCTGGTTGGTTCCTACGCATACGATTAATCGAATAATTGAGAAAAATGCCGAATAAAAAAAAATCTATATGACATACATAGGCATTCGACTCGGTAGATATATCAGCAGTTCTAGAGGCGTTCCTTCGACACGGAGTACACGTGTGCGTCAGTGGCGGAGCCAGAAATTTTTTCGGGGGGGGTTCAACCACACTTTATGTATGTTCGTGCGTGCGTTTGTATGTGTGCGTGCATATATACGCAAGCAAAATTGAAAAATTTCGGGGGGGTTTGAACCCCCCCCCCCCCCCTGGCTACACCACTGGTGTGCGTACACAGCTACTCTGCTTCTCTAAAAAAGTAGGAAAATCCCTCCTAACACTCTGGCAAAAGTAAAAGTACTTTTCAGAAAACCCCCCTTTTCTTTTCCTCTTAGGACCCTTTCTAGAAAGAAGTTGCGCCGAAGACAGGTGGTTCATGGCCTTCGCGATTAGCTCTGTTTACGCAGATGCCGAAAAAAAAAGTGAAAGAAGGGGGGAGAGAAACGCTACTCGTTAATTCAGCAGGAAAGGAAACATTTTTAATATCACGCTGCTGGTTGGAGTCACGGTGTCAGAGAAATCACCGTGGATAGGGCTTTTGTTGACGGCGCCCATTGTTTAGGCTGCAATGCACCACACTATCGGCAAAGCAAATGACACTGCTGGAACTTTAGGTGCGGGTAGAGTGCCTCGTTTTAATCCTCGCCCGATTTCCTCCTCCGGCGAGGAGGACATCGAGGCACTCTAGGTGCGGGCGTAGAACGGACGTCACTGCCTCGATTGGCAGTCATTTTTGGGGGGTCACGCATATTTACAACATCATGTGCAGGGACTGGATTAGGTGGCACCTGGGGAGACTTGGTGTTAAGGCTCCCCAGGTGCCTTTACAACAAGTTAAAAAAGAAACATGGTATGTCAGGTGCCCGTGAAAGTGAGGACAGTAGGCGAGTGGGAGTTGCCACGTTTTCAGCGATGTCAGGCTCAAGCATTGAAAACCAGAAATCAAGGAGCATTTGCAGTACTCGCCATGTCAATAGATTCACCGAATGAATCACAAACGTCATGTATCGCATGCCGTTAATTGCTTGTGGTAGAGTGCATAGGACAGACGGGGCGCTGAAAGAACATGAAACGTCCGCCGCATGAGGGGGAGGAGACATGCTTGCTCATTGCAGTGTGAGATTGGTCATCCGTTTTTAATTAAATAATTATATTAATTAATTACATGTTAATTTATGATATATCGTTTAATGGTATATTTTAATTATTTCAATAATTATCATTATTTTAATTGTATAATTAACGATACCCAGCCACGAAATACGAGAGAACTGATTGAAGCATATCAAGCGAAAAAAAAAACATGGTCATGATCGTGTACCTTCCATATCGATCGTTATCACGAAAAGAGGTTTAACCTACTTTAGAGAAATGTAATTAAGGTATACCGGCTCTTGCCTGTTTAGTGTGAACAAGTAACCGGTATGGGTTCCGAAACGTCTCTGTGTTTTTCACCTTGACTTGGTCAGTGACCGCATCTACATCCTCATCATGATACCTGACCAGACGAACTTTCGTCGAACTCTTGACTACATAGTCGCAGCTTGTGTGTTCGTGAAATTTTCTCGTGTTGCGTACGCATCCTTCAAGGCTGGGTTCGTTCTTTCAAACTATGTGCCAACAGCTGACCGCCATGAATCTCGTAAAACACATACAACCACTGTACAAAAAAAAAAACAAAAAAAAGGAAGCTGTGCTGCACATTTATTGGAACAAATAAACACACATTAAACATTGCCACGTGCCGCGGTGGCACGGTCTCTGATGCTGACCCGATAGACGCGTGTTCAATCCCGGCCGCGGTTCTCGCATTTTGACGGACGCTAAATGATGTCTGCACGTCAAAGAACCGTGCACGCAACTTCCGGAGTAGTCCACTGCTAGTGGTCGGGGTACGTGAAACCTCAGAAATGATTAATACACTGTACATGACTTGAGATAAGTGCCCTCTCACCCATTCTTTTTTTTTTTTATTTTCTATGTGCCCGCCGAAAAACAAAATATTTAAGAAACGTTTGGCCAGTTCTCTGACTTCAAGTACATATCTACGCTGTTCTCTCAGCCCTTAGTGTTAAAAGCCCTGAATTTCAGCTAATTAAACAAAGAATGATGACGTAAAATAGCTTTTTGAAACTTGTAGTTTCGGTTTCCACGCCGCCGGCGCCGCCGGCGCCAATGAAAAAGTGGCCGTGCGCCGCCGCCGATGATATACCCGGTGTGCGCCGACGACGCCGCCGCCGCCGGTCGAAACCGCCACGGCGCACACCTCTAGACTGTAGTGCCGGTGAAAGTCGCAAACTGAAACCGCGCGCTCTTTTTGCAGACTTCATCAATTTTTGTTTAATAATAAAACAAATACCGTAGTGGTCGTTTAAGCACGCATATTGTCAGATAAAGTATTATTACCACGGTTTTTCCAGCTTTGTTCAGTCTGCCTGACAAACCACCGCGGTCGAGCGGAAAAGTTGGTCTGTTCCAGCAACACTAGTACGCCGGGGTTGTAAAACGAACTGTAGTGGTTCCACTCATGCCAACCGCGCTACTAAAATGAACATAAGGAGTGCTTCACAAAACAACAGAAGGTTCCTGCTGTCTTTCAGTTATGTTTAGGTGTTCTGTGTTTTATATGCGATATGAGAGCCAGCATGGACGCCCTGGTGAAGTGGAACGTAATGGCAAAATCTTCTTCAATGTAGCACCTTGGTGAATGGTGTGCACTTTACTGATGAGGACTCATGCTACGTTACTAGATTACGTTGGACTCACGGGCATGGTTCGAAAATTCCCTAAAGTCAGTCACGGTGCTATTCGCCGAAGACAATTTTTTTTCTTATGAGCGGTGCCGGACGCAGTGCTCGCGTTTCGCCGCCGTATAGGCAGGCAAGGCGAACGCGCCGCCGGCAGTGCCACCGAGCGCCTCTCCGAACGCGTGAGGAAAAAAGCAATAATTACTCTTTGGCGCAACCTAAAGCTGCCTCAAGTGCGTAGAATACAATTTCAAGTTACACATGTTTGTTTTTAAGCAAAATGAGTCTAGCTGCGAGGATTTCTTGTCCGACCAATAGATTCAACCACATCGCTGTTTGGTGACGCTAGCGGTCATTCTTTGTCGACTTTCGATGTCAAATTAAAATTATAATTCTTTTTTTGTGGAACAAAAGCATGCTCATTGCCGCCGATGTGATGAACGATCTTCTCATTTTCGCCACAATGAGAAAAATTTTTTCCGAGCGGTAGACAGTCCCTTTAAAGAAAACGCGCTTGACAGTTGAAGAAGCACTAGATTTGCACTTCTATTTTCCTGAAGATGTAAACAACCCTTGTGGCCGCGAGGACGATGATGACGAGAATGAACCATTGTGCATATTTGCTCGCTCGAATGGTGATGCAATACACATTGACCTTACGACTTGCAAAGCAAGGCCTCGTCTCCTGGGACAACTTTTGAAGGGATATTGTTGAAAATAAAAGGCAGCAACGCATGCGCCCTGAAGGCCTTCCAAAAGGTAACCTAAAAAAACTTTAGGTGTACAAGACCAAGTGCCGCTTTCACCTGTACTACATTTTTCTAGAGAACCATGAACCTTCAAAGGTTGCTGGTGTTGTTTAAGTGAACAAAATGACCAGAAGTCGAAGATTACATTCCACTTCATGTATTTTATATGTATATTATTGTGCCTTCTTTTAATAGGATGTA
>JALIZH010002210.1:0-29257 GCA_030522465.1 Rhipicephalus appendiculatus
CCGTACATAAACGCGCTGATATGTGAAACACTTGCGCTTGGTACGAAGATGCATCCTTTTGAATACACGCTGGCTCCAGCGACATTACCCTTTCAACAATCTTTCATTCCTTATGATGATGGCGTGATGATGATATTGTTGTAGGCTGCCGGCGGATCTAGTCTTGCGAGATTTGTAGGCAATTGCCCCACTCGGTTTCCTCCAATGAGATTATATTCAACTAATATGCTTTTCAAAGAAAAGCGCGGGCGGAAACTACCAAGAAGTCACGCACAGCGCGACGCAACAATGCACATGTCGGTGGCCTTCGAGCTATCCGGCATACGGTGTTTCGCCGTACCCCCTATCACCTCGCCACATCACAACATATGTACGGGTCACCCATAACCAGATATATGAGGGTCTGCAACGTTTGAAAACTTTAGAAGAAGCAGTGACACTTCCTTTCTGAATGTTCAATGCCAACCGGAAACACCATAACATTTACAATGTAGTGTGGAGAACCTAAACGTTGCAGTGCTTCAAAGAAACATTGACAATTCTTCTCAAGTTCACTGTACCTAAGAAGATAACGCTCGATATCACTACAAGTCTTGCAAGCCGGGCACAATGGCGTTGCGGCAAGTCCGATCTTGAAGAGCCATGCTGGTGCATGCACTGACCCCTTGCGAATGCGATATAACAGAGAGGCTTCCGCCCTGGTGAGCCCATTTGTCACACATGGGCAGTGAGGTGTGAACCATAACGAATGCAAATGTCTGTAGACAGCTTCACATAAAAGACGCTGATGTTCCTTAAGAGCATTGTTCGTTGGCTTATGTTTCAAAGCATTCCGGGCAAGTCTGTTATTTCTTGAGATATCTATCCTCCCTTAAACTTATGCCTGGCTTGGCAAAAAATAAAAAGTATGCGAGTTATGCGCAATAGACTGTTTTCGTTATAATAATCTTAATTTGTCCTAAAATATTTTCCGCTGTGAAATAGCATAACAGATAAACCAAAAAGCGCTACGTACCACCAGTGGTTCTCTCGTACCATTTTGACTGTAAGGAACACACAATATATTCTGTATAAGAAGTAACATGAGTATCGTATAGAATAAGCCGAAGCAAGATATTCTCCAATTTAAGAAACATTGCTTATGTCAGTATAGCTACCTCAAGACTGTTAAGTTACAGAGACTTGCACTCTGCATTTATAGCCTCTTCAAGGCCATCGCATATGTACATGCACATGTTTAACAATTTGAAAATAGGGAACAATACAAAATTTCAAGTCCAAGTGAAAATACATTATTGAGCTCTCCGCTCGTTCTTTTTGATTTCGCAACACGCGAGAACAATGCTATTAAGTGCGATATTAACTATTCATTCTTTTGTGCTTCATACGCAAAAAGTACCATGAGGTGTGTTTTTGCAATACTCAGAAATAAAATTTATTGCAAAAATCTACAGAAATATATGAATGTTCTAGATGAGCGAAGGGAGCAATAGCGCAGCAACATCGCCCGATGGGAGCAATGCTTCCTCTGCAAGTGGTGCACTCACCTTCCTACAACGATAAGAGAGAAGAAATGGTAGAGAGGAAAGGCAGGGAGGTTAACCAGTCCAGGATGACCGGTTTTGCTACCCGACACGTGGGAACGGGATGGGTGAAATTGAAAGAGGGAAAGAGTGGAAGGAGAAAGAAAAATAGCACTTAACACAACACACACACGCACAAAAACACGCAGTCGATCACAATTCATCACTCTGGCGTAGTACACGACATCAGTGTCATAGCCGTTTGTCCAAGTCCGTTTTTCGATAAGATAAACAAAAAGTAATCTCATGAGCATAAGTACGGCGTTCACTTACACAAAGGCAGCCGATGGAGACGAGCTTATATGAAAATCTAACTTTTCGATTAGAATGAAAGGTATATGATAATTTAAGTATGTAAAAACTTAAGAAAATGGACTCGGCGCCCCGAGTAATGCTCTAAAAGCCAGCCACGGTAGCATATGATTATTATTATTATTATTATTATTATTATTATCATTATTATTATTATTATACAGTTTAGAAAAGCCCGCCATGGCGCTGCGTTACTGGGCTTGACGTCGTAAATCCAACTGATTGGTGCCAGCACGTTTCACAAAATGTAGAGACGTACACCGACCCGCATAGATTGGTGGACGCTATAAGAGTCTCGTTGATAACAGAATGATGACCTGTGTTTTACCAGGGTCCTAAAAAAATATGTCCTTGAATCGCACATAGTACCTTCCCTACTTGAATTATATAGTTCATTGTATATAAAAAAAATCACAGCCCAGCTTTCGGCCCTTCACGGCAAAATCACCTTCTTAAGAATGTTCAAACAACATTTGCTGGTAAAAATTAGTGCTGTGGGATGGTTAAATTCCCACCAAAAATTGCATTCTATTTAAAGCATAGCAATTACATGCTGTTGTGAAAAGAGGGGGGGTGACGGCTTCCTCGTATGAAGGATACGTCACTGCAGTGAAGAAGACGGCTTCAGTGAGCCAGACCGAAATAAACCAATCGCGCGTGACAACTATTTGAATATGTGACATATTTACTGATATGAGAATTATTGTCGTGAGGGATGAGAACCTCTATTTCAAATTTTAAATATGTACGGCTTTTCACAACTTTTCAACATGAACGACCCTCAATGAGTTACCAGCTGCGTCCTGTATAAAGCATAATCTGTGATTACGTGTGTGTATCGTTTCTTTTCTTTACGCGTGCGTGCCAACCTTCATAATGGAGGGGCCTCTCTTATTTGGTTAAGCAACTTGGCGCGCCTCAGCGCCAGGCCTAGTTCTAACAGCACAGCATCCGTCTGTAACGTTTTCAACCGCCGAAGCACTGCACCACTCCTTGCAGCACGACACGCGGCCGCAGACAGGGGCGGCTTGCTGACGAATAAATCGAAATAAAACGGCGTTAACTTCTTCAGTCCTCTTTCTTGCGCAGGAGAAAAACGATAAGTAACTTTTTCGGTCCCAGTTATTATTTCGTTGTCACGGGCTGCTGGCAACTGACAGTATATATCCTTGCAGTTTTTAAAAGGAGTCGTGGAATTCTTATGGATACATAAGAATTTCTTATTATATATTATTGTTGTAGTTTGACATCCAAAAACCACGATATGACTCTGAGGGACGCGGTAGTGGAGGGCTACGGAAGCTTCAACCACCTAGAATTCTTCAACGTGCACCTAAATCTCAGTACACGGGCCTCAAGCACTTCCGCCTCCATCGAAAATGCGCTTGTCGCGGCAATAGTTCAATAATGGGCTGCTATTAAAATTTGCAATTCCAGTGGAATCATCAGTTTCATTTATAAGATTTATTTTGCTGTTTTGTTTGTATTTCAGTTTATTTCTTTATACCCTTTTTTTCTTATGATAGTGGTCGTTGGGGTGGCAGCCAGACAACTCATGTTCGCTTTTACTTCATTGTTTTTATCCTAATGAGGTTGCTACTGCGTTAGTGTGTTAATAAACGCTTTTCTTAAATCGCGGCTGTGTCTGCGTCTTCTTTAGACCTCTCTTGATTTTCGCGATGCACTTGTCCACTGTTTTCTTGTGTAAAGGATAACCGACAATTTCTACTGTGCACGCTCGTCAACTTCTCTAGTAGCACATTGAAAATGAAAATAAGTTTGGCTGTTTCATTTCAGTTTTCGCACCATCAAATACGAATCCTAATTGTCCCACTTGGTTCCCATGTATAGAACAGAATATATCCATGCTCATTCGTCACATTCGTTTTCCTGAAAGACAGATGCTACGGCGGTAGAGTGGTTACGGTGCTTGGCTGCTGACCCAAAAGTCGTGGGCTTTATCCCAGCCATGGTGGTTGCTTTTCGAGGTAAGCGGAATGCTAGACGCCCGTGTACCAATATTTAGGTGCAATTTGAAAAAATCCCAGTCGATCAAAATTTTTCTGAGCACTCCCCCCGTCGGCATGCATCATGGGTAAGTGATTTCGGCACGCAAAACCCCGCAAAATTACTATTATTATTCCCTGCAAGAGTGTTCAGCTTATGGTATGCCTTGTAGTGAATTCGCATGAACATTATTCAGTCATACATTACGCTTTTCCTGGGCTATCTGAGCTCTTCTATCGGTGACGGCCAAAGTCTTCCGTATATCTTGCAGAACCAAATGATCATGACAGATGGACTTCACTAGCACAATACTTAATCTGAGAGGTAATAACCCAAGCGCAGCCAAAAAAAATAATAACCTTCTTCTGTTCATTCAAAGCGAGTGTCTCATTCTGGCTGACTGGATGCCTTAGGTAGTATGCGAGGGATTATTGGTCAGCTGCCAGCTTGTAAAAAGGTCACGTGCTTCGTGACGCCAGAAGGCAGAACAAAAAGTCAGTTTCGCCCGAAGAGCGAAGAAATGAATGCGATAGCAACAAATTGGAATATCACCCGAAGAACGGAAGTCAGATCGAAACCTGCAGTGCGCTGCTCAAGAAGAAACAACGCGCGAAAAGAACACACAAAGGACGAGAGCGAACTAACAACTTTCGCAGCTCAACACTCAACGCGCTTCTCAAACTCAAAGGATGCACGAACCGTGCATCCTTTGAAATAGTGTCACAATTGTTGTTACTTCACTGGGCTTGAACAGCGCGCTTTTTTCGCAAACGGGGAATCCGCAGCGAGCGAAGTGACCATCGTGTGATCCGTAACTACAACGCAATCGCTCCATTGAAAGCCCAAGACGTACAAGCCTCCCCCACAACAAAATAAGTGCGCGCGCGACCTCGCACCGTAGGGCAAAGTACACGTTTATAGGAGCGGGCGCCGAGCGGGCGTTCACTGTTGAGCCACGAAAGCGCAAGTCCTTCGACACCGTAACGGCGACGTATTTATAAACGCCATTTACCGCTGGCGGTACGCCGATCTCGGGGGGAAGATCAGCATGTTCGCAGCATTGCCAGCGAGATGGCGCGAAGGGCGCCCTCGCCCCCATCTCGCTGGCAATGCTTCGAACATGCTGATCTTCCCCGAGATTGGCATACCGCCAGCGGTAAATGGTGTTTATAAACGCCTGGCCGTTACGGTGTCGAAGGACTTGCGCTTTCGTGGCTCAGCAGTGAACGCCGCACTGCGGAGCGAGAGGTCGCCGTTTGATTCCACGCGTCGGAAAATAGTTTGTGAATTTTTTTCCTCGTGGATTTTAAATATACACATATACGGAGCATGTCAGCGACGCCCCACGCCAAAAAGCAGCCGAGGTGTTCATGTAATTGCTATCGCAGTAAAAAGTTTTCCAACATTTTTTGCCATGCCTTCTGGTGGCGCTGGCTAACACTCCCAGGTTTAAATGTACATATATAGCCCATGATGTGGACGGGGGGGATGAGCGCCACTGTAGCTCAGTTGGTAAAGTATGAGATGCGTTATTCGAAGGCCGCTGATTCGGTCCCTGCAAGTGGCAAGTTATCTTTACGTCCAATTTATTTGTTTAGATATTTACATCATAATTACTACTAACAACATCCCCTGCACGTTCCTTGGTATTCTTGTCTGTTAGTTCTAATTAATGCTGCGTCTGACAAAGTAAAATAAGCCCTTAATATTCCCCTCTTCCGTTATCTCTTTACATTGCCATTACCATAGCAACGTCATATGTTGCCACGCGATGCCTACTGGCCAGCATGGTTGTTCAAGTACGTTGCCAGTTCCACTTATAATAAGAGAATTTTGGCTTCTTTTTTTGTCCGAGTCGCTGGTGGAGTTTGCCGGACACTTGTCGCGCTTTTAGGGCTTATTTGCATTTTTTTCCAACAATTATAGCTATTTTAGTGATCATACTTGGCAACAATAGCGCGTTTATCGATCATTAATAGCATTTTGTCAATGACCTTTAGTAGTTCAGTATTGAAGTCAAGCACACACCGGTGAATTAACAAGTAACGTCAATCATGCACTGGCAAACGTGCATTCAACCCAATGGAGACAATGTTAAAAAGTAAATATTTGCTTTAGTTTATAGTAGCGCATATTTTCGCTGTACAAGATAAGTAAAGTGAGTTTTTTGAACTCGCCTTCTTATTTGAGTGAAATTTTTTAATTCAAATATTTTTCGTGAATGGGCAAATTCCTGAAATGTCGTCTTCTTTAGGTATTCTTTTGTGATGGTTACTTGCTTGTAAGCTGGCTAGCATCTGGCTACTATGGGGTCAAGCGACATATGCACGATAAAGGCCAACTCCGGCGATTTTTCGAGTTCAGTGGATCTCAACGAAATTCACTGGGTACGTTCATTTGGACGCTTCCGCCATTCATGCTAAATCACAGGCTTGAAAGGTTCGCATATTGTTTACAAATGAATTTTATATATTGTCTTCACACGCTCACCTCGCTTGCCAGAATTAATGGCAGCACTGTGTGACGTTGATTTTTCCAAGACGACGGAAGTTACGAAACTGAGGTGCAACTGCAGCGTCTGCTTTTCTTCTAACGATCGTTTGTGTTTGACCGGCGCTTCGTTGGTTGAGCGTGCGTTTTCACTTTCCGTGTGGGTGTGCGTGCGATGGGTGGCAAGTGGTATTGCTGTGTGCGCCGCACACTATTCTCCATATATTCACCATAACAGCGACTGAACACTCGCAGCTGATGGTTACACTTCGTCTCACGAAGCCCGACGTGGAATTCAAGTAGGGAGTGGCGCGCAAGTCGAACCATTTTAAGAATTGAAACGACCCCTGCAGACGCCCTCAATACTTGCGCCTTTCGACGAACACGCCGACACAGAAATGCACACCGACGCAAGCAGCGTAGGACTCGGCGCTGTTCTTTTCCAGAGAACGGACGGAATGGAAAGGGTTATCAGTTATGTTAGCCGGTCGCTATCCAAGGCAGAAGCCTACTATTCCACAACAGAAAAGGAGTGCCTTGCAATCATCTGGGCTACGTCAAAGTGTCGCACCTACCTCTACAGCAGGCCCTTCAAAGTTGTGAGCGACCGCCACGCCTCGTGTTGGCTAGCTAACTTGAAGGACACTTCAGGTCGTCTCGCAAGATGGAGTCTGAGACTTCAAGAATTCGACGCCACCGTCGTTTACAAAGTACGGACAGAAATCACTCTAACGCCGACTGCTTGTCTCGCACCCCCGTCGATCTGCCGCCAGAAGACGACCAGGATGATGACGGCTTCTTGGGAACCATAAGCGCCGACGATTTCGCTGAACGACAGCGAGCCGACCCTGAACTCAAGGGCCTTGTTGAATACCTCGAGGGCAGGTCCGCCGTTGTTCCGAAGACATTCAAGCGAGGACTGACGTCGATTTTCTTGTGAAACGGCGTCCTCGTGAAGACCAACTTTTCACCACTTTGAGCCAAGTACCTTCTCGTGGTGCTTTCAGCAATCCGACCGGAACTCCTCCAGGCCCTACTCGATGACCCAACGACTGGACACCTCGGTCTTTAGCGCACGATCGCAAGAATGCAGAAAAAGTACTACTGGCGCGCCTTGCCGCCAGCGTCGCTCGCTACATAAAAATATGACGATATTGTTAGCGACGCAAGACGCCGCCGACAAGACCAGCAGGCTTTCTTCAGCCGATCGAACTACCACGCCGACTGTTCTAACAAATAGAGATGAACCGACTGGACGGTGAATTCCGGAAACAAATAGATAGTCGTAGCTGCCTACTAACTCGCCCGCTAAGCCGAAAGAAAGGCCTTGCCCAAAGGCAGTGCCGCCGAGGTAGCCAAGTTCTTAGTTAAGAATATCGTCCTTCGTCATGGCGCCCCAGGGGGTTCTCATCACCGACAGAGGTGCGGCATTTACTGCTGAATTACCTGAGGCGATCTTGTGATATAGTCAGACAAGCCACCGCAGCACCACCAACTACCACCCAGTCAAAAGGCCTCACCGAGCGTCATAATAAGACCACAGCCGACATGCTCGCCACGTGCAGGTGCTTCAAAAAGTAAAACGGAGCACGCGAGCTGTGGTCAAGCTACGCAAAAGTGAATGCCAGCGCGCCCCTTCAGAGACGTGGGCTTTTATTTTTATACGGAAATGATGGCACTACCTTCCGGCACAGTCATCATCCTGGTCATCCTGTGGCGGTGGATCGACGGGGGCGCGAGACGAGGAGTCGGTGTCAGAGTGATTTCGTCCGTACTTGGTAAACGATGGTGACGTCGAATTCTTGAAGTCTCAGACTCCACCTTGCGAGACGACCTGAAGGGTCCTTCAAGTTAGCTAGCCAACACGAGGCGTGGTGGTCGCTCACAACTTTGAAGGACCTGCTGTAGAGGTAGGTGCGACACTTTGACGTAGCCCAGCTGATTGCAAGGCACTCCTTTTCTGTTGTGTAATAGTAGGCTTCTGCCTTGGATAGCGACCGGCTAACATAACTGATAACCCTTTCCACTCCATCCGCTCTCTGGAGAACAACAGCGCCGAGTCCTACGCTGCTTGCGTCGGTGTGCATTTCTGTGTCGGCGTGTTCGTCGAAAGGCGCAAGTATTGAGGGCGTCTGCAGGGGTCGTTTCAATTCTTGAAATGGTTCGACTTGCGCCACTCCCTACTTGAATTCCACGTCGGGTGTCGTGAGACGAAGTGTAATCATCAGCTGCGAGTGTTCAGTGGCTGTTATGGTGAATATACGGAGAATCGTGTGTGGTGCACACCGCAATAACACTTGCCACCCATCGCACGCACATCCACACGCAAAATGAAAACGCACGCTCAACCCATGGTCAAATTATATCGGTCGCGAAACTTTGAACGAAAAGTGGTCGAGAACATATCGCCACAGACATCAACGCCCGTCATACGATTGAAGCGCGACTAGGTGAGGAGGGGACAAATAACGAAAACAAAAAACTCAAGGGAATTTTTTTTTCAAATGCTCCTAATTTTATGTACGCCACAGTAGACTAGAAATTTACTTTACGGCTGATTTCACACTTCGCAAAATAGTTCATTGCCTCATTTTTTTTCGAGCGCCATAAATGGGGGCGTATGCAGGCAGTCTGCAACGTGGAACGTCGGCTGATGTGGGCGTGTGTTTAGTTCGGCGCATTATCGGGCCAACGAGGCATCGCTCACTTTTGCGTGGTGGTTTCGTGCGTGTCTTCCGTAGGTTATTTATTTACTTATGTGTTATTTACTGGCGCGATACTTCAGAGAAGCTGAACTAGCTCACGGAATTTGTAGTTAAGTGCTCCAGTGACTGCAGACTGCTTTCGGTGACACGCGGCCCGTGTGCGCTCGCCTTTCGTGATGAAACGCTGTGCTCTAAGCCCGTCCAAGTGATACTCCCAGGCTGCTGTTTCGCTCCAGTAGTTTTCCTCGGTTGGGCAACGTGAGTTTTCTAAGTATTGTGCTCTTGAGCCACTGTATCATAATTTTTTTTCATCTGCAAAGTATTCTGGTGTATATTGCAAGTACAATATTTGGCTAATAAAACAACCTTGCTTCCTCAATCTTTCTTGTTGGTCTTCCTTTTCTCTCGCGCACGCAATTGGCGAGCCATAAAGGCGCAATAAAATCGCGAATTTATCAAAAGACATGTATAAGGTCAGCAATTAAGGAATATTTCAATTTCGTGCCATGTAGGGCAAATTAACAACGTCGCTACCGCTTCCGGTTGTGACGTCATATTTTATTTTTTATTCTTTTTTTTTTGCTGTTAGTTGTCCCCTCCATACGTAGATGGCGACGGTGGCAACGAGCCGCCAACTACTGGATACATGGGCTTCTATGGAACTTACGCTACCAGTTTACATATACCTGATGACGTTGCCTACCAGTTTACATATACAACTGATGATGTTGCCATGGCAATGGCAATGTAACGAGATAACGGAAGAGGGGAATATTATGGGCTCATTTTTATTTGTCAGACGCAACATTAATTATAACTAACAGAAGATTATACCAAGGAACGTGTAGGGGATGTTGTTTGTAGTAATTATGATGTAAATATCTAAAAAATAAATTGGACGTAAAGATAACTTGTCACTGGCAGGGACCAAACCAGCGGCCTTCGAATAACGCATCTCATACTTTACCAACTGAGCTACAGTGGTGCTCATCCCCCCGTCCACATTATGGGATATATATGTATATTTAAACCTGAGAGTGTTAGCCAGCGCCACCAGAAGCCATGGCAAAAAAGTGTGGAAAGCATTTTATTGCGATAGCAATTACATGGACACACTCGGCTGCTTTTTGGCGTTGGCATCACCGACATGTATATATATGTATATATTTAAAACCACGAAGGAAAAAATTCACAAACTATTTTCCGACGCGCGGTATGAAAGGGCGACCTCTCGCTCCGCAGCGCGCGGCGTTCACTGTTGAGCCACGAAAGCGCAAGTCCTTCGACACGGTAACGGCGAGGCATTTATAAACACCATTTACCGCTGGCGGTACGCCGATCTCGGGGGGAGATCAGCATGTTCGCAGCATTGCCAGCGAGATGGCGCGAAGGGCGCCTCCGCGCCATCTCGCCATCTCGCTGTATCGCATTTCGATGCGAGCGAAATGCAGCAACACCTATGCGGTGAGCTTTAGGTACATGTAAACGACCCTAGGTGGCAAAAATCATTCAGAAGTCCCCCCGCTACGACGTTCGTAATAATCACATCGTAGTATTCGTTCGTAAGCCACCAAATTTTTGTATTTTCTCGGCCGATACCGCCGTGAACTGCATCTAATGGGCAGCTTTTTACAGCGAAAGCTGTTATGAGATCACAACAAGGGTCGTTTTTGCGCCGTAGTTATGCGCCGCCGCCGCCGGTGTCCGTAACCAATGTCGCGCGAAATAAGAAACAAAAACTAAATAAATGAAAATACACCTATGACACAATGGGAATCGAACCCGGGTCCTCTGAGTCGCAGCCCAGCACTCTACCACTGAGCTACGCCGATTTTTTTTTTTCATCATGGTATTTAATACAATGCGTATTAAAATAGTACACAGTATCGCATACAGTTGCACAGTTGCAGTTCCATAGCGACAATAAGCGTACAAGCACTGTTGGGAAAGAAACGCGAAGGCTAATGTCCAATAGTCCAGGGAGAGTCCTTCATAATGTGCTGCACAAGAAAAGTGGCGAGGCTAAGCACCTCTCCAAGATGGGGTACCAGTCAGGCCTAAAGTCAAGTTCATCGTAAACATCTTTTAAGTGAATAGCCATTCGGATGAAATGCGTGCGTGCAGAGGTGATCGGCTCTGCGTTGCGATCCTGCATACGCGTCTTCCACAGACTATGTATACCGATAAGGAAAAACATATCGTATGGCACTTCATCAAGAGATGTTGGCATAAGATAACGAACAGTGTACGAATTAATTGCAAAGTTTTTTCTGCAGAGTTCGTTGGAGTACATCCCAGAATAGAATGGAGTCTTTGCAGCTCACGAAGCAATGCTCTATTGTTTCAGGTACATCACAGAGACGGCAGTTAACCGTCGAAACAAAAATACCTTTTCTTTGTAACCAAGTTTTAACGGGTAGTGTTTCAGAATGAAGTTTATAAAAAAATGTTTTTGAATTGGGAGATATATACATTTTGCGCACTCGTTCTAACACATCATGGCCTTGAAGAGCAAAGTATACTGAGCGGTACAACGGAGGAGAGAACAGCATAGATAGTAAATCTTTATATAGTGTCTTGCGTGAAACTGTATACAAATAATCTATTGAAAAGCGGGTTTCAAGAAACTGAACTGCAAAGTAAACTTCCTGCATAAATCCCCACAGACGCGGGCGCGCGGAGAAGTTTGAAGAAACAACCAGGTCAGGTAAGAAATTGACAAGTGTAACTTGCAAGAACGAACGAATGATGGGATGGGAACTGTCACGGAAAAAGAAAAATCGTGAAACTGTTTGCCATAGATACAGATGTTTTAAACCCAGCCCGCCATCACTAACTTTCCTGAATATGTTATCACGACGCATGGGCTCAAAAGTCGAAGACCATACAAAAGTTGCAAAAATACGATGGAAGCGTTGCACATAAGACCTGGCACAATGAATAAGTTGCAACACATAGTAAAGCTTTGTTGCTAAAAATGTATTACAAGCTTTGGCTCTCCCAAAAATTGAAAGGCGGTATGGGACAAATGCCTGTGCCTGCCGCTCAAGCATAGGGACGCGCTTCTTCCAATAGCGCGCACTGCATCGATACGCATCTAGTGGCACACCAAGATACTTTGGTGGAATGCGAGTCCAATTAATCCCTGCAAACTGGTTCGGCGTACTGCCCCATGAGCCAAACCATAATCCTAAACTTTTTTGAGGAGTTTAAACGAGCTCCTGAAACAACACAAAATTTCCCAATTGTAGTTATTACATTTTCAACACTTGGTTTATCGGTACAAAAGATCGCTACATCATCTGCATAAGCTAATACTTTAACTTCATTGCCTAGTATGTTGAACCCTCGAATATGACTCGATTGTATTATACTCAAACACAGTGGTTCAAGGTAAAGGGCGAACAGAAGTGGCGACATTGGGCATCCTTGCTTTACAGAAGAGCAAATAGAAACAGGTTTAGAGAGGTGACCATTAACAATTAAACGAGTCGAAGAATGATTATAACAAAGTCTGACACCCTTAAGCACTATGGAGCCAATATTGACATGCTCAAGAAGAGAAAAAAGAAATGAATGGCTCACACGATCAAAAGCTTTTGCAAGATCTACCTGTAGCATCGCAAGATGTTTTTGACAACTGTAGCAGTACTCAAGAAGTGTACGCGCGACGTGTATATTGTTCTGTATGGACCGACCTCTAATTCCGCATGTCTGATGAGAACCAATTAGAATGGACATCGCAAATTGTAACCGGTTTGATAACACCTTGGCAAAAATTTTATAATCAACATTTGACAGCGATATTGGTCTGTAGCCCTCAACAAAACGAAGTTTTTTTCCTTTTCAGAGCATTTCGGTATCAAGACCGTATGGCTTTTACAGAAAGACCGCGGGAGCGTCTCCATGTTATAACTGGTTTTGAAAATATCCAGCAAAATGGGAGAGAGAGAGCTTTTGAAAGTTTTATAAGATTCAGCTGAAATGCCATCAGGTCCAGGTGTTTTTGATGACGGTAATTTGTCTATTGCCTGTTCAATTTCTTGAATTGTAATGGGACTGTTGATAGCATCACAATCATCGTCACTCAAGGGGTTCAAAAGAGAAACGAAACGAGCTTTGAGGTCGACATCAGAATCATCGGGCAGGGCACTAAACAAAGCATCATAGTACCTTTCAAACTGCGAAATTATGTCTGTTGTATTTGTTATAAGAGCTCCATTAGCATATAGATCAGGAATCGCCTTAGAAATTGAGTGATTTCTTTCATCAAGCAAAGCTTGACGTGTCGGTTCCTCAGAACTCAGGGTCCGCCTGTTTCGTGATCGAACCCGCGCCCCTCTATAGCGGATTGTATCATAAAGCCGTAGTTGACACTTAATGTTTTCGATGTCATTGATGTATGCGCCTGGTTTTTCACATTCCATCTCATACAGGTTACACAGGCTTTTAAAAAGTGTATTTTCCTCGTTCTTTCTGTAATAAGACTTAACAGACCCAATCTCGATGGCTATTGTGCGAACCTCCTGTTTAAAAAGTTCCCAAGCGGCGAATATGTGCAACCCTAAGGAAAAAGAATTCTTCATTGCCGTTCTAACTCGATTAATGAATTGCTGATCTTGTAGGAGCTCCGAGTTTATCTTCCAAAGTGCCCATTGTGGTCGGAATTGACCTCGGCGGTTCGCACCAATTTGTCCAATAACGATACAATGGTCCGAGAACGAAACCGGTTCAGTGCTGCATGGCAATTCGCGGGAGATAAGTGATGACGATACATAAATCCGATCGAGGCGAGCATAAGAGGATCCCTGTAGTCTGGTATACGCAGTTACTTGGCCCGAAGTACCGATGTCAATAAGCCCTGCGTCGGCTACTATGTCAGACAAAAGTTCGCCGCTTCTGTCTCGTCGATTATTAGTATTGCTGCGGTCATTGGGGTCGCATATACAGTTGAAATCTCCCATTAACACAGTAGTTCGGTCAGAAGCAATAATGCTAGACAAATGGTCGAATAAATCAAGGCGTTGTGAAACCTCATTAAAGGCATATACGTTAATAATTCGCCATGGCACTCCTTGCAACACAAAATCACAGCATATATACCTGCCCTCGTTATCGACACTGGTAGTAATGGCTGAGCAGGGTAGGCTCTTTCGCAAAAACAACCAACAGCCCGCAGATAAACCGTTTGCATGAGAAACACAAACATTATAGTCACACAGGAAAGGCCGTAAGGCCCTCTCAGTCTCTTCGTCACTCTCGATCTTTGTCTCCTGAATGGCGACAAAATCGAGATGCTTTCGAGTGAGAAGTCTACGGAGCTGCGCCTGTTTCTGCGAAGACCTAAGACCACGAACATTCAAAGTCGCAAAGATAAGTCGCTCGGATTGCGCCATGGTGATTATCTACAATTATGCTTATTATACCACTTGATCAGTTCTGGAGGACGACGGTGAAGCTTCCCTTGAACCTCCACCAGGCCTCCTTGACCTTGATCTACGACATTTTCCTTTGTGCTTGGATGTTCGGCGACGGCGTGGCTTCCTATTCACACTCGCAGTGTCGCTGTCCTTGCTGGATTCAGAGCTGTAGTACGTCGCCCTACGCTTGGGAATGGTAGCCTCTGCAGAACCCTGCACGTCTTCTTCTGACACTGCACCGTGACGAAAAGGCTGCTGTGGATTTGAAGAACAAGCAAGCGGAACACCTTCAACCGCTCTCTTCACAGGAAGTACCTCCTTTGTCTCAGGTTGCTCAAAGTTACTTTTGGACGGCTGCTGGGATGGCTCGCTTGATCTTTCGTTCGAGGCATTTTCCAAAGGCGTATCGGCGGCCAATTTCCGTGTGTGTTGAAGGGTTGTTTTGCTCATTCCATCAGCTTCTGTTGTAGACGGAGAGTCACCTGTCGCGTCCAAAACTTCCGTGGCATCCATAATATGTTCTTGTAAGCCATCATCCTGTTGCTGCGTGCTTTGTCGCAATTTATTAGCATACGTCACCACACAGTCCTCGGTCGAATGGCCGAAGCGTCGACAGCCATCGCAGCGTGGAGTTCTGCAGTTGCGACGGATGTGGCCAACCTTGTTACAGCGTAAACAAAGTGGCGGACGACCAGGAATCAGTATTAAGCTCTGAACTCCACAAACGGTTAGGAGGTGCGGAATGTCACCCACTCGAACTCCATCAGCGAGGGACAAAACCACATCCCGGTTAAGAGTCCGCATATCTTCCATGTCCGCGACTCTCCAGAAGACGTTCCGAATGGTCGCGTCTTTCATGTTCTCCGCTTCTAAGGATTTATCGACCATGGGCCGAGGTGCTGCTCAGGCCTCAGCCAGCAGTAATGACTACCGTGTTGTGCTTCCTCGCCTTCCTACCGGTAAGCTGGTTGTGGACTCTGTTTTTCTACATGCAGACTTAGCTGGTCGCCCATACAGGGCTCAAGATTTCAGGGACGCCCTTCGAGATGTCATCGATTTAAAGGAAATAAGTTCTATAGGCCAGTTTCAGATGTCACATGTGTGGATGGTGACGTGCAAGTCATCGCTGACGAAAACGCAGCTTGTGGCACGTGGTGAATTTTTCGTGAAAAGTCGACGATGCCTTGTGATCGACCCGGAACCCACAGAAGTAAAGATGAAGCTTCTATGGCTTCCTGAACGTTTGGAGGACGCGTACATACGAGAAGCACTGCAGGCTTTTGGGAAAGTCAAGACCATATCGATGGAAAGCTGAGCTACGCCGCTGCTTGAACCTGCGGTGCAAATGATCCTATGCGGGCTTCATATCGGGTAAGAAATGGCGTTAACGTGTGTTGTAAAGCGTTTTAGAACAGTAAAGTAACAACCAAGCGTCACACAATACGAATTGTGTAACGAGTGGGTCGTTCAATGCTCCAACCCATTACAAATTGGCATAATTCTTCATCGTCGTCAGCCACAGCATCAGCAAAGTGCACATAATGCGTTACAAGTGTGTAGCGGCTACCGCGCTGCTCCGAAGAATGGCGAATAATGGCATAGTAGATGCTTCCCCACTGCACAAAAATTACGATGATTTATGGCCTAGTGGGCACCTTGTAAGTGCGCTTGTAGTAGTTACCCCAAGTGTGTTTAAAAAAGGCTCTAGAAAGACCACTCTCCCAACTTTCGTTGTGACTGTGCTGCGCGTTCCGCGCAGGCCTGGCGGTTTTTTTTCCCTCGCTGGTGCTCATTTTAAGACAGAAAACGCGTTCAGGCAGGTATTTGTGCATGCCGTGTGCTAAAATAAATGCGTGAAAGCAAAGTGACCGTCGCGGAAGCTTAGAAAGCTAAAACATTGAGGATTTTCTGCACACAACCCCAGCGAATACAGCGTTCGTATGTGCTGCTGGCGGTGGCCGCTGGCTATATATGAAACTGAAGCGGCAGTTTCGTAACCATAAGAAGCATTGAATGACTCTCGTTTTACTATATGCAGAGGACTGCCATTATGCACAAAGGTTGCTACTAACGCTTTAGAGAAGTGGAACTAAAATCTGAGGGTACAACTTAAAATAGGTGTGTTTTGTATCGTTACGTTTGTCGTATAAAAATTGCTGCCACTTATGGATGAGTTCTTGCACTACAGAAATAGAAATGCACCTACGCTACTGCTTCTAGGTCCACTTATATAAATACCAATAGTCAACGAATCTGACAACTTTTGTGTGTTTACGCCCAATAGTTCCCGAGAAAAAAGGTACACAAACTCCAGAAACCTTCTTTTGAGAAAAATGCAGGAAATACGTAGGGGTACACCCGCATTTCCTGTCAACGTGTCAAAGAGCGACGACCAAAAATTAGTTTTGCAAACGCAAGTTCCCAAGTGTGGTATGTTTTTTGAAAGATTAAGGAATTCTCTATGAGACGATTGCAAAATTCCAAAGCACAATTTTTCGACCAAAGGAAGTCTCATCTCACCTTAAAGCCATATGGCCTCAGATACCTCCCAGTACACAATGAAAATGAACGGTCGTATGCTTATTTATGCTAAGGAGCCTGTACTGAGGGAAATGATGCTATGCCGAGGTCACGACAGACTACAAACCAGAAGAAAACGGCTCCTGGCTTTGCGTTTCTTTTGATTTTCGGTCGGTCGTGCACCGGTGCAGCGCATCCCTCAGTATGTCAGAACAATTATCCTTAGTGGATCCACTTTCGAGCCTCCACTGCTTATTTCATGCCCGGAAGGCGGTGATTTATTGTAATCCTGATGCACTGCTCGAAGGAATGTAATTTGAAAACTGCATGTTAATATATGCTCAATTTCAGAATGCAAAAGTGCATGCGCCTTGAAAAGTGGTCGCCGGCAATGGAAACATTGATCGCCAAGCAGTGTCTGTCCAGCAGGACTGACGCGTTGTTACCGTTTATTTCATGTTCCTCGTGACACACGTATTACGTACAAACAGCCAAGAAAGCATGAAGAAATTTGCGCCAGTTCTACTTCAGAAAGGCTGTACAAACCTCGGATGGAGCTCAAGACACGTCTGCTTGTTGACCAGGGGCGTAGCCAGAAATTTTTTTCGGGGGGGGGGGATTGAACTATACTTTATGTATGTTCGTGCGTGCGTTTGTATGTGTGTGTGTATATATTCGCAAGCAAAACGGAAAACTTTCGGAGAGGATTGAACCCCCCTCCCCCCTCCTCCGCTACGCCACTACTGTTGACACTTGGCTTTTGTCTGAGTCGAAGCTGCGGGTTCTCCTGTTTTTATTGGCGGTCGGCTTGCGTCTGAGTCTTCCGAAGCTTCGAGTTACCTCGCATTAGCTGGTGTTTTGCCTCCGCTTACATCTTGCGTAGATTTGTGTCGCACTCCAAGTGCTGGCGCTTTGCTGACTCGGACAGACGAATTGGCCCTTCGGAGAAGTTGGCGTTCATAGGCAAGCGTGCGCTGAGGTTTCACACGAGCAGCCTGCTCAGCCTCCACTGCGGGAAAAAAACCTTCCTTTATGGTGCCATCGCACCCATTTTCCAGTGGTCTTGGCTTTCACTTGACCTGTAGCGCCCTTTTTCCACGTATTTTGGCATTAACATGACTTGCAGCGCCTTAATTTTACCGATTTTGTTATTTTGAGCGTTACGCCAAGTTGCTAAATGACATGAGATGAGACAATAGCCGATGTCTGTAAAGTGTTCGGCAGTTACAAGATGTCCTCTTTGGTCACAAAGACACGCGGCTTCTGGTCAACAGGCCGTGCGTTCGAGACCCACTGCGCGAAAGAAAAAAACTATTCTGTTTTGACATTTATTACTCTTTAGCGATTCTTTCACGTGACATATGAACGTAGAGATGGATTATTTCCTCTTTGAGTCAGCATAGAGAATGCCCACGCCTTCGAAACTTTAAACATGAATGAGTAAGAGAAGAAGACGAAACATGGGTACGCGTACTTTAGGGCTCGGTCTTTTAGTGTTATTCCACAAGATACTTTTTATTTAATTGACACTTAGCTGGTTGCACACCGGTCGGTATGGGAAACAAGACAGGCACCTGCAAAACATATCCCGAGGCCACATTGAAACTCAGCACCTTTTGAATTATCTCGGTGTACCTGAAAAAAAAAAACACAGCACGCGGATATTTGAGGGAATCTCACCACCATTGTAATAAATAATTTTTATTAGTAAACGCAGCCAAGATGAAAGAAAACAATGCAGATGAATTGACATCTATAACTTGGTTTTCACTTTCATTAGTTTTCTGGGTGCTAAAATAACACTAAAGGCCAATAACAATTTATGTGATTGTTAAAGGTGAATGTTTGAGAGCGTCTCTAACATCAATATGACACGGAGGATTGCTTTAGCAATCGAGGAATTAAAGCAAATGTAGGACACGGTATGTTTCAGCAGTGGGACAATTTGGAATGAGCCCGATGTCACCGAGTCCCGTGTACAATTAATCACTAGTACTACAACTACTTTATTAGAAAATCCGGCAGATCCCACTCATTGCTGGAATCGATAAAATGCAAAGTCGCCCGCAAGGAGCAAATCATACTGTACATAGCACGCGTGTCATGATTTACTTTTTAGAACCTGTCATTGATGTTCGTCGTACAATCAGGTCACACACTACCAATTTGGTGTATATCAAACTAGCGAAGCGGACGTGAGCCCACCATGAGGGTGGCATTTAAATCATGCTGTACATGAAATGCGTGCTATGATTGTCCGGTTAACACCTGTAATAAATGTTTGTTATACAGTCCCGTCACCCTTTACCAAATTTGGCACATGTCATGCTAAGGAAACAGCCACGAACGCACTATGAGCATCGCATATGACTTTCATATGCCATGCTCATGGGCGTCATGACTTTCATATTACCGCCTGTCATTTATGTTACTCATAGAGAGATGTCGCGTCATACCAATTTTGGGATATATCATGTTAACAAAACGTACGCTAGAGCAGCACGGCCATGACATGTAAACCAGGCCATTCATGAAAAGTCATGATTTTCCTTATATGACCTGTCATTTATGTTTGTTATACAGTCATATCATGCTCTACTAATTTTGGTATAAATCCCATTGAGGATACGGTCAGGAGAGCACACAAAGTCGTAGGCGGCTAGATAGATAGATAGATAGATAGATAGATAGATAGATAGATAGATAGATAGATAGATAGATAGATAGATAGATAGATAGATAGATAGATAGATAGATAGATAGATAGATAGATAGATAGATAGATAGATAGATAGATAGATAGATAGAGTGCGCTCAGGGCCAAGGGTCCGCTGAAGTGCTCAGTGAGTGCACGGAGGCAGAACAAGAAAATACACCTTTATTAGGCGCTTTTAGCTGACCGTATTTCGCCTCCCGCTCCGCTCCGCCAGCCGGTGGTGGGGCCACTGCGCATGCGCCAGACGGTCATCGCTGAGCGTGTGACCGGACCGTCGCCGCCGCCGGCCTGTAGCGAGCGAGAGGTCACGTGACACGAGGAGAAACAACCAAAATGGCAGCCTTTTGTGCCGCGAGTCCGCGTTGCTCGGAAAACGTAGCGTTTGTTCGGCCAACACGCAAGCCCCAACAGCACTTGAGGATACACGAGGATTTGTGCCTTCTCAGAGAACTCGTCGCAGCCAATCCTTTTGAAAATCCGCGCATGTGGGATGAAGTTTTACGAAACGCCATTGCAGCGATACATCGGGAGCTGACACTTCGGGCAATAAAGGAGCGTCTCGAGCTGCTTCTTTAGTACTTCCTGACAACAGGATTTCCGCAAACCTTCGCAAGTATGTGATATCATGTGCAATAGCCACAATTTCGTTTTTACAGCAGCCTCTCTCCCACCGATTCAGAAACGCACAAGGCAACGAGCTGAATGCGCTGCCTCAACGCCGCGCGTTTTAAACGCGTTTGTGCTGCCTCGAGGGCGGTGGCTAGTCAAGTTCAAGCGTTTGTGAATAGGGGGGAGAGTGGCTGCTGTTAAAAAACGAAATTGTGGGTATTGCACATGAAATCACTTACTTGCGAAGGTTTGCGAAGTCCTGTGACAAAAACAAATTAAGAAAAGCCAAGGTGGCAAAAACAAATTAAGAAAAAGCTCACGCGTCGAACACTCGCAAGCACAACGCCAAAATAAGTAAATTCATGCTGTTTTAAAACATAATTTCCTTTCTTGCTGTAAGATAAGTACAACTTTTTATTTTCCTTTTCAACATACTTATGACTTTCATGCGCTGATGACGTCGCGCTTGACTTGACCGAAAGACGCTTGGCTAAAACCAACAACGAGCGTTGCGCTCCGGTAACTTTGAGCGTTTGAGCGGAACGGGAACGGACCGCAGAATCGGTCAGCTAAAAGCGCCTATTGCCTGGATTCCGGGCTGCAACTGGATTCCGGGCCGCCGTTCCACCGTGAGCGCGTGCCCCCGAGCTTCTCATCTTCTTCGCGTATACCAGCGCCCCCCACACTATCCCCTGCCCCTCGATGAACAGGGTCTTATTCTTAACAGTTGAGAAGGCCATCGACTGGTGGGGGGTGCCGGGTTGGGGGGTGGCGACGAGATGGGGGCCAGAAGGGCTCCCTGTGCCAGGAGGTCCGGACGGGGTGAGCGGAGGAGGGCGACGGCTGCCTCGACTGTTGTTGGGGCCGGCTGTGGCAGCGATGGAAGAGAATGGTTGTGCGGATTGTTACCGCAAGGAGGCGCCCGCTGTGGAGGGAGCCATCCTGAAGAGTGCGCCGTGAAATTTCCGGGACTCGGTATATTGGACAGATGATCCGGGTCCCCTCGGCCGTGTAAGATTGTGGCAGCTCACTTGTGTGCCGGTTCGACAGAAGTAGTCAGCGGAATGCCTCCGGAGTTTCGATGGGTGGATCGCCATGTAGAGGTCGAGGCACGCGCGATGTCCAGGCTACGGGGTGGTCGGCGAAGTTAAGCACCGTTCATGTGGCAACCGTACGGACACGGTCTCTCGGTGGTGTGTCAAGGGACATGAACGGCGGAAAATCGGTCCCAGGGATAGATAGGGTACGATCGATTCCCAGGAAACGATCGGGAGCGGGACCGGCGGGAGGACGTCGGTGAAGGTAGCCGATTATGATGCATCTGGAGAGCGCGCGGAGCATTTCTTGAAATAGCTGGCGTGCAATACTATGAAAAAAAACGTGGGCTTCAAATCTTGCAGCTTCCAATGTTGAATGTGCCAGCGACTGGTAGTTAAGCGTATAAGGTTTAAGCTCGGAGACATGTATTGGTCTAATTAACTTTACGGTTGTGGTATGTTTCAAGCGGTACGATAAGTTTCCAAGCTTTCGTGAAAAGCCAAGTGGGCCTTTGCACTTATGTGCTACGAATGCTGAGAAACCATAAGATGCGTTACTCAAATAGTGTGCACGGCACAAAACTAAATTCCCGGGCTCGTACTGAATGTTACGACTGTGCGCGTTGTATAGACACGCTTGCTCGAGCCTTGCGTTATCCAGTTGCTCACGAGCAGCTACAACGGCATTTCAAAGACGTCTTTTCCGAGCTTCTGTAAAAGTACAGTTGTCAGGGAAAGACGGATGCGATAGTACCAAAGTATGGCTTAATGGAAATGAAAGTTACCTTCCGATGTTAACAAATGCGAGTGTATAACCCAAGGACCTATTTACGGTGGCACGCGCCGAAAACACCATTTCTGAGAGGTTAACATTCCATTGCATATGCTCCGTCGTGTTCACCCTGCGCATCGCCTTCAGGTTTCGATTAACGCGTTCGCTGATATTAGCTTGTGGGTGCTATGACGATGTCTTTTTGAGTTTGTTGCCCAACGCTTAACATGCCTTCACAAATGTACGACTTGTAAAGTACGTGGCGTTGTCCGTTATCAATTTTGATGGAAAGCCGAACCGCGAGAACACATCGAGAAGACAACGCCAAATCTTGCGCAAAGTTATACGCGCAAGGTGTATAACTCGACCCATTTTTAAAGTGATCAGTAACTACTGATAGGTAGCGGTTGCCCCTAGGTGTAGGGAAAAAAGGACCCATTATGTCGCACGCGACGATTTGCTAGAGTCTTTGGCTAAGTACTGGCTGCACCAAGCCAGGTGGGAGTCCACCGCGTGGTTTCACCCATTGGCAGACTGAGCAACTTCGTTCGTAACGTATGACGTTCTTCCGCATGGATGGCTATGTCGCAGTCTCACATAACTTATCGTAAGTCTTGCTGGCAGAACTGACCGGCTGAAGCTGAATTGTGGAAGTATCGAATGAAGTCCCTCCTCAGTCTCCTTGGCACGAAGACATGGAAGGTAGAATTACCATCATTCTCATCGGCTTGTGAAATGTAATGTAGGAGGAGTCCGCCGTCAGCGAGGACATAAGAATTGAACTCACCACATACTTGCATATTATGGTCAGCTAAGTGGCTGAGGGGTCCGCTGACACAGGCCGTCTTTGCTCTGCTCCTCGAGGAGACGCTTCCTGCTGATGAGGGTGCCCCATTGAGGATCTGTATCCACGGCAACAACAAGGGAGGGATTTTCCCTGCGATGAAGGCTCGGGCACAGGCGCAAGAGAGAGTGCATCAGCAACTTTGTTTTGCGCACCACTGCGGTGCCCTACACAGTAATGATATTTCTGTAGCGTTAATAGCCAACGAGCTCGGCGGCCTGCCGGATTCTGTAAACACTGCAGCCAAGTAAGCGTCGTGTGGTCTGTTTAGACAGTAAAAGAGGCACCGTCCAAATACATGTCAAATTTGTTGAGTACGAATACAATCGCGAGACATTCTCTTTCCACGTCACTATAGTGCTTTTCAGTTGGCGTTAGAGTGTGGCTTGCGAAGGCAACTGGCGGTGATACGCTCTCGAATTCCTCTAGCAATACAGCGCCACAACCTTAGTCGCTGGCGTTTGTTTGTAGCACAAAAGGCTTGTTTAAGTCGGGGGCTTTAGAGCTGTGGTCTCCGCAATTGCATTGGTCAGCCTTCAAATGCAATTTGATAAGGTTCACCCAAACTCCATTTCACACTTTTTTCCAACTAGTTGATTCAACTGAACCATGAGCTCTGCGCAGCGTGGTAGGAAAGCTCGGTAAACCGCAATCATTCCAGGAAAACGCTGCAGACTCTTAACGTCGTGAGGGCAAGGGCACTCCGCAATGACACGGAGCTTTGCGTCATTAGGCCGAATGTGACCGTCGTCCACGATAAAACCAAGCAATCCAACCCTGAAAGACGCCAACTAAACTTTTTTGGGGTTCACAGTAAGTCTTGCTTTCTACTTCTTTTGATGAACGATGGAAATATGTTCTTAATGTTCTTCAAAAGTTCGTGAAAAGATGACATCATCTTCCATATATGCGATTGCGAACTTGTACCGCGCTTCGTCGGTAACAATATTCATGAGGCGTTGAAAAGAACTAGGGGAGTTGTTGAAGTCGAAAGCCATGCGGACAAACTCGAAGAGCCCTTTATAGCAAGTAAAGGCGGTCTTAGGGATGTCGCTTGGTTGCATCTCGATTGGTAGGAAACCTCGAGAGCAATCTAGTGTTGTAAACACTCGTGTTGTACATAAACGTGACAATATTAATTGAATCGATGGGGAACGGATAAGCATCCCGAAATGTAGCATCGTTTAGGCGGCGATAGTGTACGCACAGTCGTGAAGCTCCATGTTTTTTTGGTGCTAGAACAATAGGAGACGCGCAAGGGCTCTGTGACGGCCTTGCCAAACCGGTGTCAATCATTTCCTGTAGGGCGACATTTACTTGTGATCGCTTGTGGACACTCAGAGGCCTCGGGTTGCAGCTCAAAGGGCGTCTGTCTCCTGTGTGGATGCGGTGACGCAAGGCAGGGAGTGCGTCCACGCATCTCTGTGAGCATGGCTGCGAACGGCTCCAGTGCGCGCACGAGCTGTGGTTTCTGCGTATCCTGAAATGAACTTTTTTCGATGGTTTGTGGCTACTGCGACCGGATGGCGAACCTGAGGCTGCACCCCATTAGCAGCTGAGCAGGTTTGTACCCCGTCACGTCAGGTGCGTTACGCTACGACAAGAGGGCCAAGGGTCAATCTGGAGATCTCATGAAAAGTTTCTTGACAGTCGGCACCATTCGCTTCACTGCGCCATTGGACTGCATGTACGAGGGACTGCTGGTGACGTGGGACAAGCAGTAGCTCTGGGAGAGGGCGTGGAACTCCGCTGACGAAAATTGAGGTCCATTGCCTCTGTCAAGGGTATCCGGGATCCCATGCCTTACGAAGATACTTTTGATGGAGTTCACCTCTGGGGACTCCGTCGGGCAGAGGGACAGCACTTCAGGTTACCTTGACTAGTAATCGACGAGGAGAAGGTAGTCTGCTCCCTTGTAATGAAAAATGTCCGCTCGACTCGCTCCCAGGTGCCGGTAGGCGTCACAGTAGAAAGCAGTGGCTCTGCTCGCCAGACCCGCTTGGTGGCGCCATTGGGGCAGTTTTTCACCATGGTATTTACCTCGCTACCCATGGTCGGCCCCCTCGGCGATGGCGCGGCCACAGTTCACTCCGACGTGTCTATAGTGAGTGAGGTATAGGACGTACTTCGTCCGAGAAGTGGGCACCAACAGGCGTCCACCGCGGAGGAGAAGGTCCTCACCAATAGAGAGTTGAGCACGATGAGCCCAATACTTAGCCATGCTGACAGGCAGATTCTCCTTCCAAGGCCAGCCTTACGAGCAGTACGGCCTCAGTTGAGCGCACTCCAATTCTGTAGCCTGGTGAGCACAAAAGCCGTCGAGGAGGACCGCAAATCGGGAAGGGATAGCGGGGAGCGTTTCTTGGATGCACAGCTCGGACGCATAGGCGTGCGCAGGATTCCCCCTTCAGGGGGGGGGCAGAGGGGAGGGGGGGCCGAATGTTCATCGCAGTGCCCCCCTCCCTATTAAGTCATTGTATGGGGCAGAATTTGCGCCCCCCTCTCTGAGGTGACTAGGGGGGCCGGCCGCCCCCTCTGCCCCCCTCGTGCGCACGCCTATGACCTTGTCGACGGCTGGATTTGTTGGCAGCTGGGTGACCGGGTCCCTGCGAGTGCATCAGCGGTAGGCAACTGTTTCCCAGGCACATACTTGACGTCGAACTGGTACTGGGGAGGCGGATGCGAAAGTGCTGAAACGGGGGAGGGGGGGGGGGGCACGAGGTCGAGGCTTATGGCTGGTCCAGGGTGAAACGAAGGCCTCGAAGACAATCGTCGAACCAGGTAGTGGCCCAGGTGGCAGCTAGTGCCTTCTTTACAGCAAGAGCTTTAATGGCCTAGTCGAGCGAATTTCAATGTGTACCTCCGCGTTGCGTTGAATTGAAGAACTGATACCCCGTGACAAGCCGTGCGAAATATAGTTGTGGCGTTCCAGTAGTGCCGAGCCCAGTCAACGCGTTCGTCGGCTCATCTGCCTACATCTCCGAATGCGCTTCCTCAACGTCCAAGGTGAAAACGCAAGGTGCGCGCGCATGGGCGTGCGCACAAGAGGGGACACAGGGGGCGCCCGCCCACCCCCCCTCGTCACCTAAGAAGAGGGGCGCAAAATCTGCCCCACACATTGACTTAACAGGGAGGGGGACGCTGCGATGAACCTTCGCCCCCCCCCCCTGTGCCCCCTGAAGGGGAACCCTGCGCACGCCTATGTGCGCGCGAGTCTACCAGCAGAGGAGAGCACGAGCGCGAGTGTTTTGGTCGTTTAGGAGCCTGGCGTCTCTCGCATCGACTCTTGCGACGGCTTCGGAAACTGACGAAACGATGGCAGTGAGTGCTCGCAGTATGAAACGTTCGACTACCTATATCGGTCGGTTGGTAGACTGTGCTCCGGCTACGAGGGTAAACTAGCATAACAATGTAAACAAGGGTTCGCTTGCAGAACTGGGCGAGCGGAGCTCAGCGGCAGTAACTTTTTTGGGTCTGGCTGTAGCTACGTTCTGCTTTCGTCAGTGCACGAGAAGCGTAGGCAACTGGTCGGCGATACCCCGATGGCTGGTCTTGAAGAAACTCTGCACCCAGCCTGAAGGAACTGGTATCTGCGGAGACTGTGGCGAGAAGTCCAGGGTTGTACCTTTTGAGGCAGATGTCTGGGGACATCAGGGTCTTGAGCTCGTCAAATGCTCAGGCTTGCGCTGGTCCCCACGTCCAGGCTGCAGTCTTGTTCAGGCGACTTCGGGTCGGCGTGGTCGTCTGAGAGAGACCGTGAGGAAGAGACCAACCTGGTTCAGCATACCAAGAAAACGTCGGACACCATGAACGTCCTGAGGAGCTGGTATGCGTCGAAGCGCCGCCACTTTGTCTGAATCTGGAGCGATGCCACTGGCACCGACGACGAGAAGGAATCGTACGCTGGACAGGCCGAAACTGTACTTGGCAGCGTTTAGGGGTGACATCCGCTTGTTGGAGACGACCGATGACTTCATAAAAGCGTTGGTCGTGCTCTTCTGTGGTACGGCCGAACACAAGAATGTTGTCCATGAGATAAACGACATCGGGTAACTCTTCCAGAAGGCCTCACATCTGACCCTGGAAATATGCTGGGGCCGACGTTATGCCGAATGGGAAGCCCGAATATGGAAGCCTGAAGAAACCTTCGTGTAAGCTTGAAGATGCGTCTAACTTTGAAAAGACGCGGGTGTCGCCGAGCAGTCCGAGGGTTAATTCAACGGTCGGGAGTACGTGGCGCTCCCACAGAACGACCTCTATCGGAAAGCCCAGTGGCACTGTCCCAGCGCCATACCTGATTATGGGACCAGTGTGGCGCTGGATACCGGGACACTGGCACGCTGCACGGGGCACACTGGACGCTGGCGCGGGCGCGCTGCACACTGGGACACGCGCTATGGGCCAAAATCGGGCTTTTAAGTTCTTTTTTAAAATTTTTTTGGTTATGCCCACATCGTAATTAAGGCTGAAACACGAGCACTGGGACAAAAAAAAAAAACGGGAAAAAAATTCAAAATAAAGGTGAGCGCGCGGAATTCGAACCTGCTACCTCGCCGAACTACTCATTGTGAGCCTGACACGCTACCCACTACGCCACACTCGGAAGTCAAGCTCTGGGCTATTTTTTCTTCATGTTATAGCTAATTCTGGTATCCAATAGCAATGTTTTCTCGCTTAGAAACGCAGGTTTTCGTCTATTCGTGCTCGCGCCAATCTGACAGGAGGTTGTTTGTTTGTTTGTTATGGGCTGCCTTGGATCAGAACATCTACCTGGCACGTTTTTGCACCAAAACTTCTGAGCGTAATCGGAGATGTGTTGCGGCAATCGCACTGTCTCGCTAAGCGGTTAGCCATACCTATGTAGCAAACATCGTGCATCTGAACTGCTCACTGAACACTACTTTTCGTCACCCGTTCGAACATATATTCTGTCCCCCTTGTTTACGTTCCGCGTACTAGATCTGCCGTAGTTCACTCTAGCCGAAACGAGCATTACGCTTAGGGCCGCCCTTCGTGAGGCACGGTAGCTGTGAAGATCGTGGATATATATTCCATTACAAAGAGTCTAATAACCGCTAAAATGTAGTTTCGATCATAATTGAGCCAAGCGAGGTCATATTTGCACCTTCGAGTACACCAATCAGAAGCTAAAAACGTCAATATTGGGCGTAGCAGCGGCTAACTGCCGCCGGTGACGTGCAGCTTTCTGCGGTACGAGCGGGAACGACTAACTGCTAGAGTAGGTTGATCTTGATTATCAGACTAACAGTACCGCCATATTGTGTTGCGAATGATGAGTTCTTTCGATGTGGTTTATAAACTACATTGACGACACTCGAGCACACTTCATGGAAAGTGCACGCGCGCTCGACAGATGATTGCTTTAGCCTACAAGCACATCCGTCGCCTGACTGAAACAAAGCATATATGTGTAGCACACAGCACAGAACATTTTGAAAATATTCCGTAAATTTTATGCTCGACATCTCGCGATCCAATATAAAGTCATATAGAAAGTCCATCAAGCGCGCCCAGTTGCTTCCAATGTGCCGTCGGTGTTCCCAGTGTGGGGCAGACACTGTACAGCGTGACCGGTGCCTTCCAGCACGCTGTAAGACACTGGGCGACGCTTCACAGTGTGTCCCAGTGCCAGGGTTGCCGTTGGTGGCTACTTTGCGCCAAATTATCTACTTTTCGACCCCGTCCGGCGCCAAAAATTAGCAGTTGGCGCCATGGCTATTTTCTGGCTACTTTTTAAGTGCTGATTTGACACATTAAGTAGCCATTTTTGCAGATGAAACACATTGTGTTTAAGCTTTTCTCTCGCTTCAGCGGATGCGTACGGTCATCCTCCACCCACCAGTAGGCTGGTGCGCATCGAGGCACCCTAACGCGATGCTTAGCGCGTCTCCAAATACGGAGTGGTCAAGTTGCGTGCACGGTGACGAACACGTGGCCAGCTCGGTGCTCAAGCTTCCTGCCATCTATTCTGATGCGACTCGCTAGTTTTACGGATAATTCTGATGCGTAGTGCGCGTTCTCTTGTAAACTTGGGAAAACAGACATCTGCAACAAAATTTAGCTGGCCTGTTAATCTACAACCAGAATTTGGTCTGCAGCTTCAACGAAAATCTGTTTCAACTTTACATGTTCCTTCTGACTTGCTGGCTGGAATATTCTAACACAACTTTGTGTCTGGCAAGAACTCATATTTTCTACATAAAATATATGCACGCGCAATG
>JALIZH010002213.1:0-12048 GCA_030522465.1 Rhipicephalus appendiculatus
CGAGAGGATGACTGCCGCCGTAGCTCAGTTGGTAGAGCTTCGGGCGCGTTAACCGAAGGTTGCAGGTTCCGTCTCTGCCAGCGGCAAGTTGTCTTTTCGTCCACTTTCTGCACACACTCACACACACACACACACACACATATATATATATATATATATATATATATATATATATATATATATATATATATATGTCACCCTAGAACAATACATTTGAAAAACAGTGCACTTAACATTGCATATACCATCCTTGGCTTCATTATCTGCTGGTTTTCATTATTAGTACATGCATAGGACGCGCATGTGCGGGTTGTCCCAGAGCATGCTATAAAAACTGAGTGTACTTTTTCAGTGCTGTTATTATAGAAAAACGACATCACATTAACCACGAATGAATCTCTCGCTTTCTCTATATATATATAGGGTGTTTCAAGAAATGTGTCACATACTCTTAAAAAATTAGGAAAATGCGGCATTTGCTCGCTGTCTTCACAATTGATTTTCTCGTAGCGTCAGGCATCTTAAGATGGTTGAAGACAATTTGGGACAGTAATTAGGAGAGTGCAAATAATTAGCTTTTATTCAGCGGTGTTTGGCAGTTAAGTCAAATGGCAGAAATCCTTCATGCGAGTAAACCATTGTAGCTTTGCGATTTCGAAAAAGCGGCCTCTAGTAATAATTGCGAAGTAATGAAATTCTCCCAAATTTAGCAGCGAAACCGAAACGCGGAAGAGCGCCACTCCAATATTCGTCTGAGACGTCCAGAATGAGTGGACGTCGTTACATCAACCGGACTTCGTTTTGTGGGCTGCGCTTGCAATAATAGGGAGTTTTAGTATATCGGGAAACGCTTACGGTAGCGTTAGCGTGCGTCTCAACGTTAACGCTAAAACAGAACCCGCGACATGAGGCATTCCCGCTAGTGCTAACGCAAGAACATACGGCGCCATCTAGTTATAGAAGCACTAAATGCACTGTAGAAACCTCAAGTGCTCCACTAAATCGAGATGGTTCAGTGTTGGTTCAATGTTGCGTCTGAGGGCCGAAACACACCGCTCTCTTTTGACATATGCAGCAACCGAGTATTGCTCAAGACCCCTATTACCTCTCACAGATTGACTTGTGGCCGCATTTGCCTTATCTTGGAAACAGGTGAATGAATACAGCGTCGCCATCTCTGCAAGGCTACAAAAAACACGAGCGAACCTTGCAAGCAAATTTTGTTAAGCCTTCTGCACCGCGAATCGACTGTGTATCTCAAAAACGGAGCTAATTTATCGGCAGTATAAGGCTGGCGAAGTATCATTACGTAAATCTAAATCAAATACGAGCATTATTAGGGAATGAATGAGCTTAATAATGCAGGCCGACGGCTCGAAAGATTCGAAGTGGACTTCTCTCGCTTCAACAGGCACCGCCATCTTGCCCTACGTACGGGATATCTTGCGTGCGTTAGCGTTGCACGCTATATTCCAGAAATAGCATCCGTACGTAAGAGCTCGGGCTGCGTTTACGTTCTGCACATGCTCAGTTTGGAGCACGCAACGCTAACGCTAAATCATTGCGTTTGCTGTTTCCCGCTATACTAAAACTCGCTTAGCATGCGTGACGCACATACGTTAACGAACTGGACCTCTGTAATCGTGGTCTTGAACGGTGACGTCATTCCAGTCGTCTGCTTGTTGCGATTGTCGGTGCTTGGGTTTCGGTTTCGTCGTTGAATTTGCCTGAACGCCACAATAATTAATAGAGGCCACTTTTTCTATATCTCAAAGCTGCGATGAGTTTTTCGCATCCAGAACTTCAGTTATCCCACATGGCGTCACCGCCTAACTCCACTAATTGAATTGCTAATTAATTTAGTTAATATTCAAGCCGCTATAGAAAAAGCAATTGTGAAAACAGGGAGCAAATATCGCATTGTCCAGATTTTTTTAGGATATTGGACGCGTTTTTTCAAAACACCCTGTGTGTGTGTGTGTGTGTATATATATATATATATATATATATATATATATATATATATATATATATATATATATATATATATATATATATATATATATATATATATATATGCCTCATTCATCGGCCGATGCAGTGAGGGAGGCTTCGCCACCCCCCCCACTCGCGAACAAGTTGGTACGCCACTGCGTCCTTACATGCTTGACCAACGCTGGCTTGCAATTAAAGTGTAAAAAAGGTATATTTGTCATGCGTCAACTCGCTATTCTAGGCCAGGTTGTGTAGAAGGACGGCATTCTCCGGGATCCCGAGAAATAGTGCGCTCTTACTGATTTTGCTAAACCTACTACCGTCAAAGAGCTTCGCAGTTTCATAGGCCCATGTTCTTATTTCCGTCGATTCGTTCAAGACTTTGCGTGCATTATATCGCCTCTCAGGCTACTCATCGGCGACCGTAAAAAACTATCATCGTGGTCCACTGCCTGCTACGAGGCTTTCACCACTTTTCCTCGGCTTCTCTCGACGCCAACCATTATTCGCCATTTTGACGCTCATGCTCCAACTGAGGTGCATACCGAAGCCAGTGCTGTAGGCCGGTGTGCCTTACTCGCGCAGTGTCAACCTGGCCACACAAAATACATCGTGGCATACGCGAGTCGCACACTCACCAAGGCAGAGAGCAACCACAGCTTCAATGGAGTGTTTGGCCATCGTGTGAGCGCTTTCCAAATTTATGGGTGTTGTTTTGACGTCCTAACCGACCACCATGCGCTGTGTTGGCTTTCGACGTTTAAAGACCCATCTGGCCGCCTTGCTCGTTGGCCGTTGAAAATCAGACAGTACGACATACGCGTGGTTTATCGCTCAGGACGGAATCATGCTGACGCCGACGCGCTTTCCCATTCCCCTCTCTCTCCTTGAAAGCCACTGTTTACTCTGCATGTTAGCGCACGTTGTCATCTCTTGACTTTGACAACTTTGCTGTGGAACAACGCAATGACCCGTGGGCTGCGTCTGTTCTCGACCTTCTCCCGATACCTCTAAAGTCCTAACGTCGCGAATGGTCCGGCGTGAAGTTTCGCACTTTGCGATTCGTGATTAACTCCTCTATCGATGCAAGTATGTACCAGAGTGCCGCAAATGGTTCCTAGTCGTCCCGCGAGCATTCAGGTCGGAGATGTGTCCCTCTTTCCACGCTGAACCACAGCGTGGCCACGCAAGTGTCTTCAAGATGTATGAAGGACTTCGACACCGTTACCAATGGCATGACATGCATACTTTCGTCCGCAACTTCTACTGCTCTCGCCGCGGATATCAGCGCCGAAAATCTGCAGCGTACATCTAAGCCGGTGAAATACAGCTATTGCCAGGCTCTTCCCGACCCTTCGATCGGGTCGGTACAGATCTTTATGGCGCGCTTCCATGGACTCTTACTGGCAACAGGTGCATAATAGTTGCAGTCGACCACTAAACCCGCTATGCCGAAACGGCTGCTCTTGAAACTGCTACACCACAGGAGGTCACCACTTTCATACCGTGCCATTTTGTGCTGCATCACGGTGGTCCTCCAGAACTTCTCACCGACCTGTGGCTGCACCTTCTTATCAGAAGTCTTTTGGAAAATTGTTTGTAAGCCAGACGAGTAGCAGGGAACAAAAAGTATTTTATTCACCAACGCAGCCGAGTATATAAGGAGGCTAGCGATAAGCGGTGGGAGCGTTGCAAGTGCGTGTTGGTTGACGTGCAAGTTGGACTCTTCCTTTAGGGCAAAAAAAAGAAACAAGTGTTACAGGACATTTTTGTTGGCAAACATGGATAGCTTTGCTATTTGTTATGTTCTGGCAGTAGGTAACGATACGGCTGTCGGCATGTGCGCTCGCTTCTTCGAAGAAGGCCTTGAGTTGCGTCTGTTGCTGCTGCGGACTCACGGGCAGGCGCCGCGACTTCTGTGGCCCTAAGATGTTCTCGAGAGAGAGAGATTCGAGAAAGAAGAAAATACAGGGACGCTATTTTCTGCCTCCCGTAGTGAGGGCACGGCTCAGCGCGTTTATGGATGGGGAAGGGTGAACCCAAGGGACAAAACGGGCTCGGCCATGGAGGAAGGAATACTAAGCAGGGGCCCTGACGTCACATTCGTGAAGCCTCCACCTCGCAAACGCCCGCATCGCCTCCTAGCGAAGGAGCAGCTAAGCATTCTGCGATTTCCGTCGCGTCGTTTGCAAGCGCATGCGCGCACCGACCGAGTTGGCGAGTCGCGGAGCGCTTGCAGCCTTTTTATTTTTTTCGCCGTGCAAGCGGCGCAGTGGATTCACTCGTGCTGCTCCTTCTGTGTTTGTTTTTAGGAAAGCTACGTGCAAATCGCGTGCACTGCGGAAAGTGTCACTTTTCATGTGTACGAACCATCGCTTCATTGCTGATCTCTAATGCATGGTACTTACATGCGAAGCTCTCATATGTGCGCTCTGTTGGTTATTACGTATTATGTCAACTCAGAACACACGTGAACTTCTGTTTTTGGTGTCTGGCGCACCGTACATAACACACGCCATAGGCATCGTACCGCGTGTTCAGAGGCTGTGTCGTTCATACGGAAGGGGCAACAAACTTTTTGCTGTCGTTATCGGACTACGTGGTGTATATATTTCGCGGTGTTTGCGCGCTGCATGGTAGTAGTTGTGTGCGCAGTGGAATTACAAACTTTGCGTGTACGATCGCGCATAGAATACGGCCACGGCGGTGTCCTTTTTTCGACGTTAAGTTTCGTCAAATACTAAGTTGGCGTTGCGCCGAATAGGAAGAAAAGGCCTAACGCCCAGCAGAACGCGTAAGTCACTGCCAGGTGAGTTCGAACAGAACAATGCAAGGGCTGAATGTTTTGGATTACGGCACGTACCGGTAGTTTCTGTACTGTTGCACAAAAACGCTCCCTCGAAGCATTTCAGCACGCAGCGCTCGGGCTTGCCACACCCGAACAGCCTGGTAAACGTGTGCTTGCAACGTTTTACCTGCATGCAAACCGCACAAAACGCGCTAAGTTTACGTCGGAACGAAAAATCTGCGCGGAAACAAACCAGCGTGGAGAGCACGCCGCGGGGCGTCTGCTGTTTTGTTTGCCCCATATCGGTTTGTTTGCCCCATAAATCTGACGTCACTTCCGCCACACTTCTCGCAATGCATTGGGATGCGATAAGGCCTCTCCTGAGTATTCCTTCCTCCATGGGCTCAGCAGATGGTAGGCCCGACGTCCGTGGCCATTCAAAATATGGCCGGCCCGACGTCGGCAAGTTAGGTCCACCCGATGTCGTTTTTTGCAAGTGGCCGAGCTGTTTGCCAACCATCGGCAGCTGGTCGGCCAACGACGTCGGGCCGATGTCGTGGACTTGGCAGTGCCTACCTCGGGCCGCACGCGTCTTCAGCACTTGCAAACGATGGCAAAAAGCATCGCCAACGCTCTTTTGCCGTTATTCACCGCTATATATTATGAATTTAATTCATGCAGTATATATTATTTCGACCGGAAAGGAGGGGGTCACTTTTTATGGAAAATAAGCCATATTCAATCCACTTAGGCTTTTTCATTATAACGCTTTTTCATTATGCAACAGAAAAGAAATGAAGGCATGATCGCTGAAGGAATGCTTCAGATGTTGACAACTAATAATAAAGGAAATATTTTTGCTCAAATTCACCTTGTTTGCACTGTCAAGGGCAACTAAGTCAATTGTACTTGAGTGTACACATCGTGGGCCTAACATTGAGAAATGCAACTGCGGCTGTGGCTCTATGATGTATATTTGCACCCATCCATGCATGGGCTTCGACCAATAAAAAATCAGACGGATACAAATATAATTTCAGTGGCCTGAATTTATTCGTCAATCGTTTGAGTAAAAAATGAATGACTTTTGGTCAAGGTGCCCCCACGTGGTGTTGTCAAGGAGACTCTACATTGATGTCGCGTTCCGTTTCTACTGCCTCCTGTCGCCTCCCCTTACAAAAAATCTTACTGAAAAATAATTGAAAACGTCATTGCTCAATGTTGACATATACTGAATAGTCGTTGTCGGTCCATTGAAAAGTCATTGAGCTTATAGTTGACACGTATAGAATATTGGCCACCCATCTTTTACCAAAAATTTTATTGACATAAAAGTAGTTGAATGGTTGTCGACTTGTTATTGAAAATACATTGAGCATTGAGAATTCATTGAGACAGTTCTGTTGAATATTTATTGACCTACAATTGAAGCAGCATTGAAATTACATGACGTAGTTATTGAAAGTACATATACTGTACGTTTTAATAGGTAATTTTTGTAGACATACAAGTTCAATATGTCACCTCAATACGAACAATGCCTACTGAGGCACATGCACTGAGGCACAGGCCTCAGTAGGCATGGTCCAAAAGGTGTTTCATAGAACTTGAATAAAAGCTGCTGAGTGCACTTTCGTGCGTTTCATATGAGCGCACAACTGTCTGTACATGCGCACTGCCGATGTATGCTTGCATAAAGAGCTACAGTAGGCCTGCACAGTTCGCGTGTTATAGCAAAAACTTTATCACCAGCTATAAAGCTTCAATTCCTCCAAAACACGTGAAAACATGGAAACACAGTAAACTTATGGAAAACTAAAAAATCGGGAAACGGGCGCAAAAGCAAATTGAATTACTCATACACAGTCACTAGGAGAAGTCAACTTTTCGTCAGTTCTGTGACCTTTCATTTTCTTTCAAGAGGCCCAATAAAGAAAACGCGAATGTGCGGACATGTACCTTTATTAAAGCAAAAAACTGCAAAAATCACATCATCAGAGAATAAAACCATAACTTAATTGGTGTAGCATTTGTTGCAACATGTAAAGGGTGAGTCCCACCTGCAAAAAAATATGAAAAAAAAAGGAAATTGTGACATAAATTACTACTAAGAGGTCGGTGTGAAAAGGCGAGAACTCCATCACATCATGCAGGCTGCAGAAGGGCGAACATGCTACAAATGCACAGGCTGAAGCGACGCGCGGGTCCCTCTAGAGGTGCAAGCTTTACAGAGCTGGATATGTATTAACATGGAAGGGAAACGCTATGCCACAACTTTGAAGGCGCGCGTCGACACACACTAGGCAAACAAACATCAAAGCACATAAAAAAGACGCATAACTCCTCGCCCCAAAACACGATTCAACACTCACCCTCACATATTCGAAACTTTACTAGACTAGCGCATCCAGCTATCGGAAATAGCACTGTGCAGAAAGACACAACTGTGCTGCTACAAACATTTTCTTACCCGCAAACTTATTGGGACAAAACAAAGAACACGACAGTTGTCGTAATATCGTGTGCCTAATTACGAGGCACAAGCAGTTTTGAAGACGCAAAAAAGTAGTGCATGCGCTCGAATTTAAGCGTTAATGCATACCTTGAAACAACCTCAAATAAGCGCATTCAAAACTGAACAGAAATGAAAAGCTACATTTATATTAGGACAGTTCAGTCATGATGGCACAACACTAACCCAGTCAAGTACTTCTGAAACATGTCGCGCATGCAGCCGATGTAGCAACAAAACACTCGTTTTCATTTTTCATGGTGTCGAATAAAAGGGTGTGCGGGTAAAGGGAAACGAACTCACCTTAAACGATGGCAGAGGCCCACAGTTTTTCAATCCGCATATTCCAGGAGTGGTAAGAGCACATCAAGGTCATCGCGTCCATTCCTGCAGCCAGTGGCGTAGCCAGGGGGTGGCACACCGGGCACGTGCCCCCTCCCCCCCCCTGAAATTTTTTTTCGCCATGGCATACAGAGCGAAAGATGACCATTTCAAGGAGGTGCCCCTCCCCAAATCAAGGCGGTGCCCCCCCCCCCCCCCGAAAACAATTTCTGGCTACGCCCCCTGCCTGCAGCTAAGCAGAAATGAAGCTGCGAGAGTCCGCGCACGCAAGCTGAGACGTCCATTTCTCCGTCGGAAAGATTACGGAACTAAGCCTCACAGTCCGCGCAGCCGCCACTGCAGAGTGCTTGCATGCAGGTCCACAACTGCTGAACATGCCACGAAGTACCCTTACGAAAAATCTTATTGAAAATTAAGTGAAACGCCATTGCTCAATGTTGACATATTGTACTGAATAGTCGTTGTCGGTCCATTGAAAAGTCATTGAGCTTATTGTTGGCATGTATAGAATATTGGCCACCGATCTTTTACCAAAATTTTATTGACATAAAAGTAGTTGAATGGTTGTCGGCTTGTTATTGAAAGTACATGGAGCATTGATTTCATTCATTGAAAGCTCTAGTGAATAATTATTGACTTACAATTGAAGCAGCATTGAAATTCGATTATGTATTTATTGAAAGTACACGTACTGTACGTTTTAATAGTTGCTGAATTTTTGTGCATATACAAGTGCAATATGCTACCGCAATACGAACAATGCGTACCGAGGCACACGCACTGAGGCACAGGCCTGAGTAGGCATTGTCCAAAAGGTCTTTCAGAGAACTTGAATAAGAGCTGCTGAGTGCGCTTACGTGGGTTTTATATGAGCGCACAGCTTTCTGTACATGCGCACTGTGATGTACAACGTATGCTTGAATAAAGAGCTACAGTAGGCTCAGACAGTTCGCGTGTTATAGCAGAAACTTTATCGCCAGCTATAACGCTTCAATTCTGGCAAAACACGTGAAAACCTGGAAACACAGTAAACTTCGCGAAAACTAAAATATGGACACGGGCACAAAAGCAAATTGAATTACTCATACACAGTCACTCGGAGAAGTCAACTTCTTCATAAGTTTCGTGACCTTTCGTTTTCTTTCAAGAGGCCCAACAAAAGAAAAAACGAAAATGTGCGGACATGTACCTTTATTAAAACGAAAATCGCAAAAACCACATCATCAGAGAAGAAAACCATAACTTAATTGGTGTAGCGTTTGTTTCAACATGTAAAGGGTGCGTCCATCCTGCAAAAAAATATGAAAAAAAAAAAGGAAATTGTGACAAATTACTACCAAGAAGTCGGTGTGAAAAGGCGAAAACTCCATCACATCATACGGCTGCAGAAGGGCGAACATGCTACAAATGACCAGGCTGAAGCGACACGCGAGTACGTTTCTTTACTGCCCCTCTCGAGAGATGCAAGCTTTACAGAGCGCGGATATTAACATAGAATGGAAACGCTAAGCCACAGCTTTGAAGGCGCGCGTCGACACACACTAGGCGAAGTAACATCATAGCACATAAAAAAGACGCATAACTCCTCGCCCCGGAACACGATTTAACACTCGCTCCCACATATTCGAAACATTACTAGACTAGCGCATCCAGCTATCGGAAATAGCACTGTGCAGAAAGACACAACTGTGCTGGTACAAACATTTTCTTACCTGCAAACTTGCCGAAGACAACACAAAGAACACGACACCTGTCGTAATAGCGTGTGCCTAATTACGAGGCACACGCAGTTTTGACGACGCAAAAAAGTAGTGCATGCGCTCGAATGTAAGCGTTAATGCATACCTTGAAACAAGCTCAAATAAGCGCGCCAATAAGTCAGTATGTTCGAAACTGAACAGAAATGAAAAAGCTACATTTATATTAGGACAGTTCAATCATGATGGCACAACACTAACGCAGTCAAGTACTTCCGAAACATGTCGCGCATGCAGCTGATGTAGCAACAAAACGCGCGTTTTTATTCTTCATGGTTTTCGAATAAAAGTGTGTACAGGTAAATAAAACGAACTCACCTTCAACGATGGAGCCCTGGTTTCTTAATCCGCATATTCCAGGGGTGGTAAAAACACATCAAGGTGATCGCGCGCATTACTGCAGCTAAGCAGAAATGAAACTGCGTGAGTCGCGCACGCAAGCTGAGACGTCCATTTCTCCGTCGGAGAGATTACGGAGCTAAGCCTCACAGTCCGCGCAGCCGCCACTCGCAGACAAACGTACTTGCATGCAGGTCCACAATTGCTGAACATGCCACGAAGTAGCTTCTTCACAAGTGCGTTCATACCTTCCATGAATCACGGTATTTACACTGCACGAAATAAAGCGAGAGGAGGCAAGCGCGCCACACGCGACCGGCACGTCGGAATTCAATGCGCTCAACTGACACAGACGGCAGGGCGGATATCCATCCGCGCTGTCGTTGTCAACGCCGCTGCGAAGCCCGTTAGGTAGTTAGGCTGTTATCGCTGTTATTAGTTCCGTAAAGCTTACTGGTTAAAGACCTTTGAACACTTCATGATTATGACTGCTGACGCAATCCAACACCTCACAGAGTTATCCTCTTGCGCGCTACTTTCTTCGTCGCAATATGACATGGCGCGCAGGCTAGCAAGTTGCAACGTGTTGCGGCGTTGCCGCGGTTTCTGTGCACGGAGCGCATGGCGCGGGTGGCGTTCGTTCGCCAACAGCAGTAGTAATAAAACAAAATGTAAAGGGAAGATAGTCGCCGGTACATCACGTTCATCTGATATCTCGTTGCGGTGAGGTTTGAGATACACGGTCTTATCGACACCACGTGTAGGCAGGCGTCGCATCCTGCGCCGAGACCCCCGCGATCCGTTGGGAGATACCTTTATGTCATCTCATCGTGTTGTGCGCGTCCGCGGCGTTTACATGAATGATGCCTACCTTAAAAAAATGCATATGAACGTTATATTCTCAAACCACTATTCTTTTGGGGCCACCGTAGTCGAGCAGTGCTTGCAGCTCTCGGATGTTGCCGAATATCTATCGCGGGTTCCATCCCGGCCGCGGCAGTAGCATTTTAACGGGAGTTCGTTAAAGAGATCGTTACGCAGAAATCGCGGTGTCGATGGCAGCGTCGACTTCAATGTTGAGCGAAAGACCAGCGTTGGCCCTGAGCGAAAATTTGAGGTAGATGCAAATAAAGAGAAGAGCCGTAGGTCGTTTGCAATTTAGCTCTGCGGCCCAGTAAGTATCCACCGAGAAGCGAGAGCAGGCTAGCGATTGTGAAAGCGATATGGCGCGTGCGCGCTTTTGTGTGTGTGTGTGTGTGTGTGTGTGTGTGTGTGTGTGTGTGTGTGTGTGCGTGCGTGCGTGCGTGCGTGTGGGGTGGGGGGGATATCGCGTAAGGGGGGGTTCCCCTTTTTTTATGTATAGGCAGAAATGCTGGAGGCTGACTTCCTTCGATTCAGGTGCATGTTAAAAAGCCCCAGGTGTTTGAACTTTCCGGAACCCTCCTCAGCTGAGTGCCTCACAATCATATTGTGGTTTTGGCGCATACGACCCCAGCAATTAATTAATCAAGCTTTCTTTTGTGTATTCAGCGGCAGTGCAGTTGCTGCCCACGGCTGTGTACATGGACGTTACACTTTTACTGCGTGTGTTTGCGTTACTGCAGCAAGAAGTCAGCTATAGCATTGTTGCCGCCTGAATGGTCATGTGGTGAGTCGTTCGGTTAGAGCTAATTAAACGGACAGGCTGGAGAAATCACGTTGCCAAACGTATAAGCTAGTACGCAAGCGATAGAAGACCGCATATGCACAGGACGCTTGTAATATGCGTTCTATTGGGGTATGCGCTGATTACTTGGGGTGGTTTCATCCATAAAAAAGGTTTCGATACTTTACAGGTTTGGCAATGCGCGCTCATACATACACTGCAACTCAATAAAGGCGCAACGATAAGTCAACATTTTTGCCAATGACTTTTTCGCTGATGTAATCAACAGAAAAAAACCATTGAGTATATATTGAGCAACGTCAAGACATCTTGCCAAGTCGTTGAAAATCGGTTGATTCAATGAATAGTGACCGGAATGTCAACAACAACTCAATAGTCATTTTTATAAGGGTAGCTTCTACACAAGCGCGTTCATACCTTCCATGAATCACGGTATTTACACTGCACGAAATAAAGCGAGAGGAGGCGAGCGCGCCAAACGCGACCGCACGTCGGAATTCCCTGCGCTGAACTGACACAGACGGCAGGACGGATATCCATCCGCGCTGTCGTTGTCAGCACCGCTGCGAAGCCCATTGGGTAGTTAGGCTGTTATCGCTGTTATTAGTTCCGTAAAGCTTACTGGTTAAAGACCTTTGAACTCTTCATT